>JAUJYV010000050.1:0-145979 GCA_033995625.1 Ophyiulus pilosus
TAACTGAACGTCAACGGCACTCATGACGTTCATTTAGTTCATTGGGTAGAACTAACCCTTCCCGCCGTTAACGTTAACGTTAAAGCGTTGGCTGGCTCAAACTCTCTAATGAATTTAACTAACAAACTCCTGTAACGAAAACAAGTCAAGGCTCTTTTAGAACTCCGTAGTTTCGCTTTCCCTTTAATTATGGTCCTCTTAAGGATTCCGTAAAACGTCGGCCATATTTGGCGTCTGCGCAGCTGATCAAACGGTTGAAGAGGTACGGCGTGAAAATTGTGACTTTTTCTTTCTTTCTTTATAACACACCGTTAATTCTTTATTTTAATGGAGTTATGAAATGGCGGATTAGTTTGTGTTTAAAGCCTAGCCAATTAAATTATTGGCCATTTCGGCATCCTACAAATTAAAATTCTAAGTGAACGTATTTGCATATCTGAAGGCTTGTTCTTATGCGGTTGTCATAACAAGACGTTCTCAGCTGACGATCTCTGCTTTTCGAAGGGTAAGTCAACAAGCATTCTTTGTAATTAATTTGAGTGCTTTTCAGTATTTATTCACAGACCTTTTTCGAAGAACAATGTTGACAAATTTCCTATGTTTACTTCGATCGGTGCACATTATTTTATTCTTTAATTCAAGCAATTTTTGCATATAGCAACAACTGTAATACAAAAACAGCAACCGATGCTAAATATAGAAGCAAATGATGTATATCAGTAAAATGATTGACATAATATGCACTTGTCTATACACGTTATATATTGTACGTAATCACCTCTAATTTCTGTGTAATATGTCACTAATGTGCATGGTCATTAAATTAATTCTTAAGCTCGTCTACTCTTAGTTTCTTTTTTTTTTTTTTTTTTTCTTTGAAAACAATGTCTAGATATTAAGCTACTGTAGTAATTTTATATCAAATCTGAATATTCTGTCGTGTGTTGTGATGTAACTGTTATTGTTGGCGGTATTTGATGGCTTTCTATATCAGCTAGGGAAAAACATCTCTGATGTTGCTTAACAATTTTATATCGCTCTTGTTTGCCCAGTCGCAAACATGAGCAAAGTTTAATTATTTATTAAGATACACTTTGACCCTTATACTATACCACTCTCGTAAGATTAAGAATAACAGCTTGGTGTTTTGAGCAACAACATGTTTTCAACGTTTTTGTGTTAATAATTACTTTTTTTATATTTTTATTTTAATAAAATAATAATACAAGATTATATAGTCTATCTATCATTACTTTTTTGATCTGGTAAGGATGTGTCCACCGTATAGAACACTCCTTCTGGTTTTGCGTTTTTAATCATTATCGGTTACATTTTCCACATTAAGTGAAAAAAATGACTAATATTTAAGAATTTCAATTGTAGAAATGTGAATGACACCTAGGGTAGTCATAGAAATTTGCTTATGTCAGTGACGTAAAACGAAACAGAATTTTTTATAAAATGCATTTAAGATAATTTTTTAAAATCACGACAAAGGGTAAATTGCGGTACATTTTCAAATTTAAAATTTGTATTTGAATCTGCCTCATGAGTAAATATGTGGAATTTTAAGAAAATAACAAATTCCAAAGTTTATGCAGTAATATACTGCTGGCTGTCTTACTTTAATCAGTCACTGACAATGTAGACTAAGATTTCTTTCTACTTTCTATATGTAATAAGATTCCTTTTGCCACTTATGTGAAGGGAAATGATCTCCACATTTGCCAATTCCCTCCTTCACTACAGTACCGGAAACTGGTATTGTTTGCACTGTGATTTGTAGTATGCCTTCGCCTTCTGCGACCTGAACAACATTGTGTCATGTTTCAATTTTCTTCCCTTACAATAGAAATACACATTCAATGAAATGTGGCCTTGAATCATTTCGCTAATTATTTGAGTTTGTGCCAGTTGGATAGACTACCTTTATTTCCAGGTATCTATTTTTGAACGTGGATGATCCTTATCTACGCATTTCTATGATCCTGTTTACTCTTTGCATCCTCAGCATCTTCTGTTGCCATGATCGAGTCAAGTTACAAGGTCAAAAAGATTGAAATCTGCAGATAACAAAACGAAACAACATAGGTTCTGATTAATAACAGAAACCACAATTCACTGCGAATATGACTTTGAATGCAGCCTTGACCTGGTACCAAAACAAGGTAAGTTTATGAAGTCCGGAGCTCATTTTGTTTACATTTATACTTGTTGAAAAAGAAGAATGTAAAGAAATCTCTTTTAAGCAATGCATTTCTGGAAACATGTAGGGAGATGGGAACAAGGAATACAAAATCCATCATTGCCTTAAGTTAAAAATAGCAATTCTAATGTATTCCCATAATTTGTGAAGGCAAATTGCCCTGTCCAATTCATTGCAGGTTATTTTTCACTCAAGGATGAAGGATTAAATATAGTCACTACAGTTCTTTCTTGCTGGAAATTTCCCAACTTGGTTTTATTTGGATTGTAACCAATTTACAAAAGAAATTCTTGAATTAACCAAATATGAACTTCTTAAAAGAATCTAGATTTGTTTTGTCTCCTTTATGCTTTACAGATAAAGATCTTGTGAAATTTATTCTTGCAGACCAAATATCATTAAGTGTTTTGTTTTACATTTATAGGTGAAAAAAATGTCAAAAATAAACTCAATGAAACAAAATGACAATTGTTAATGTCATGTCATGTAGAAAATGTCTTAATTTTGTTTGTTAACGAATGGTGTTAAACATTACACCCCAACTTCGTAACCATATTACGTAATCCAATTTTAATAGAAAATGTTTCGTTTAATAGATTGGAACATATGACAAACAATCATGGGAAAGAAACGTAGAAAAATGCATCTTAAAAGTAAGCCTTAGATGTTCTATCAGTATATGTCCGCTTGTATCAGTACATGTGTGTGTATTTTGAACCATTTCCATGTATATTTTCAGGGATTTAGTAATGTGCCCAAAAAGTCCGCTAAAATTAAAACTGACTTTATTGATGTTGATCTCGTAAGAGGTGTGTCAATATTTTAATTAGTCATATAAAAAAGAAAGTGCAATTAAATTTTATAGACAGACGATCTAAACGATTGTATTTTATCATTAACGTTTAAATAGGCACAACTTTTCCAAAGGCTAAACCACAACATGGAATGCTCGTTGTTGCCCGTAAAGCATTTATTAGGACCCTTTTTCTGCCCTTCTTCATGACATGGTATGTCATTTATATTTTCTATCGCGTACATATACCGTGCATCATAGCAATTCTAGTAAAACATTAACATTAGCAATGTCTATTTGAAGGTGGCAACAGCAGACAACAAAGATGTTTTCCTACATACTTTTCTTGATGTATATTCTACAATTAAGTGTAATAATAATTTACTTCACACAGTCTTCTAATAAGGATTGGGAGGTAAGAACACACAAATCTTGATGAAAACCACCTTTTGATCCTTATGATGCTAGACTACAATAGCATGAAACTTCCTTTTTTCTGTGTTTTAGGAGATATCATTTACAGAAATTATTAGTCCAGTGATAATGATGGTTGTGTTAGGAGTAATTCACTCTCAAGTTGTGTCCACGTATAATCCCTCATCTGGAAACATCCCATCTTGTGAAAACATGAGAAGGTAATTAATAAATAGTTTTAGGCAATTATTAAATGATAGCCGTTTTTCCCAATAGAGATAGCGGTATGTGGTTATCATTTGTGTTCATACTGCTTTTTTCCTGGGCATGTGGTGTTTTAAAAATGAAATTCATTTAGGATTTGTATAAAGAGGTAGTTGCATAACCTATAATCTGCATGATCACGCGTAGTGAATCGTCACTAACGATAAATAATTATCTAGAAAACGAGTGAAACGCCGCCGACAATCCAAGAGCTTTTGCAAATCTTCAACCACAAGCAGGCGTCCTTGCAGCAAGAATGCAGAAAATCTTCCTACAAATGACCAAAACTTGAAATCCTTTGACCAGTCCAATGTAGAATGTGTGAAGGACTCCATCAAAGAAACCCCCTCTAGCAAGGAAAATAAGAAGCTCAAAGAACCAAGAAATTTCTCAGAATTGAATGACCTACCTCAGCTATCTTGCGATAGCAATGTTTCATTAAATAAAGCGTTCAGAGATCTGCTGTCGCAAAACGACAAAACAGATTGCAACAAAATATGGACAAAATGCGAAGCCTGTGCGAAGGACAGTGTTTCAGAAAAAAAGGACGGGAACTCGTTCGACGAGGATAATGAGGAGCAAACGTCCGATGAAGCGAGGCATGACAGCGCAGTACAAGATGTTAGCTCGGTAGAGATTGAGACGGACCAGGTGCCATCTGACACCGAATTGGAAAATTCCAGCCATATTGGTATTAAAAAAGTGAGGTTCCACATTTTGATTTTAAGAAAATGCCAGGTCAAAAATTGTCGGACTTTCTCACATATTGGTGTTCTGTAGGGCAACCTCCCAGCAGGTGAAGGCAAATGCTATGTCCGACGACGGCGGTTGATACAAAATCTACAATGCAATGCCATCAATATTCCTCAACGGCATAACTGCAATAGCTCTTGTGAATCTGAAGCTGATACCACATCACCTAACACGCCAATTAAGGTAGCTTTGTCCCACTAGCAATAACGGTTGGCATGCACGCTATATATTGCATGACTAACAAGTTAATATATTTTCATTGATTCTGGAACTATACAGGATCATACATCGTCATTGGATATGGAGTGGGGAATGACAACCAATACTGATGGTGATCAGAGCTATGAATCTGATATTTCTGAGGAAACTGAAGGACCATCAGCATATAATGATGACCCTTTCTGTTGGGATTATCCTGGGGTTTGTTAAATTCCAATTCTGTATTTGTGGCTATGGTGTATAATTATAAATATAGGATTTCAACAGTTTACAAAATAGTTTAAAACTAATAATTTAACAAAATCAATATTATTTTCCTAGACAAATTTTCATCAGAAAATGATGATAAAACTATTTTACTATGTGTCTGCAATAGTAAAATATTCAATGCAATTATTGTTTTAATCATATTTCAGGTGGCATCATCTACTGTTCTTAATCCATCATGCACAACTTCTGATAAAGGTTTGGGACTTAGTACTCTTATCTGCCTACTCTTCTTTTTACTGATTTTCTTTTCGAATACTAATCAACTAAATATTTCAGTCGGAATGCAGCAATGCATGTTTATTAATCATTCTAAGTAAATTGATTGCATCCTTCTGCATATTAGATTGTCTTATTTTTGATTTTGCGTATGCATGTTCATTGATTTGTGTTTTTTCTTTTCGTAGGATCTCGTTCATTTAAAGGTATTATATTTGTTTTGACGTTTTTTTTTTATTTTTTAAGATTATTTGTAATTAAGCAGAAAAATGCAGTGCTTTATTTATTTTGAAAAATTCTAAATTATCCTGATTATTTTTGAAATTAAAAATACAACTACTCCATATTTTCACCTCTCCTCCATACCCACCGAGAACAATTTATTCATGAATTGCTTCATGAATTTTGCATTTAGCTATACGTGTGTGCTGCACATTTAACATTTCATAGTAATTATGATGAATGATAAAGGAGCATTGATGAACTGTTGTATAGTGAAGAATGGAAACGGCATTTAGTTCTTAGTATGTTTCATCAATATTGCATGTTCATTTTGTAGCGTCTCCTTTTTAACAACAAAGCGAAACGTTGAACTTGGGCACCTCAATGGAGTACAAAAATGATTATCATTCTAAACAAGGTTCTTAGTCAATCCCAGTGTTATGTGGTACATGCTAGAAAAACGCCAAATTTTATTTGTTTACTTAAACAGGTTAATCTGGATTTCATTCCATTGTGCTTGATCGATTTTGGCTTTTTCTTCTTCACTACTAGTAAGCTGCACCATTTGGGAAGGACGAGAATGTAAAAAGGCAGATCTGTGCGTGTTGGACATCAGCTCTGCCATTGTTCGTAAAGTAGCTCTAATGCCCGAGAGTATCGACTATTTCATTTGTGGAATTTGCTTCACGATCATGATGGCGCTTTTGCCAGCAACGTTTCGAAGTCACGAAACAGCCCGGGATTTACTGACCGATGTCACGTCAGATGTAATGGACATGTCACTGCCAAGTTCAGATGATGTAAATCGCGTGAAGACTATACTAACGGTTACGTTTTTAGGCAACAGTTTTTGGTAAGCGATCATAAATCAAAAATCAAAAATGGTTACCAAAAATCGGAACTTTTAACTTGAATATGCAATAATTTGTTATTTATTTAAACAGGACTAGTTATATGATGCTGGCTACGATAATGCAACGATTCCTTCTTTGTTTGTTTTTCTTCTTTCTGTTGTCAGTAGCAGAGAGGACGTTCAAACAGGTGAACACATTTCACAGCTTCAAGACATCACCATCATGATATTAAAAATGATTGTGTTTCAAAACTACATTTTTTCTTGTGACAGAGATTTCTGTATGCCAAACTGTTCTCGCACTTAACATCTTCAAGAAGATCTCGGCGCTCAGAGCTACCATATTTTCGCCTAAACAAAGTTCGCAACATTAAAACATGGCTTTCAGTTCGATCTTATCTAAAAGTAAGTGCAGTCAGCTTATACGCAGTGTTTAATCATTCCAAAATACAATGGAATAGATTCTTTATATCTGTGTTCTTTCAGAAACATGGTCCCCAGCGTTCGGTCGATGTTATTGTTTCTGCTGCGTTTGTTATTGCTTTGTTACTCATCTCCTTCCTTTGCATTCAGGTAGCTCATATTCATATTTTTTTTAATAATGGTAAAAAATTCATTATTATCATTGCTATGCTGGGTGAACAAAAACTCTTTATTATCCGAAAGAACTCTTAATCCGAGACTTTTGTTCGCTCAGTATTTTCTCTATATTAAATAATAAATAACGTATTCGTGAAATGTAGATTCTTAAGGAAAACGATCGTTTTGATGACTGCTTGTACAATTGGGAAGTTTTGGCATGGAGTTTTGCCCTAGGGGTGTATTTGTTGAGATTTATGACTCTCGGTGCCAAAATTAATAAAAAGTACAGAAATTTTTCTGTCTTGCTAACTGAACAGGTGTGTATTTTAATGTTATGAATACTGTTCTGTGAATTACTTTCAAGAATATAAGGTACATATTTCTTCATGAATCTAGATAAATCTTTATGTGCAAATGGAGCAGAAACCTCAGAAAAAGGAAGGTCTAGTTCTTGCAAATAATGTTTTGAAATTGGCTTCCCAATTACTTAAAGTAAGTTGATGTCGTGTCAGCTGGTTCTTTCTGAACAGCTTTCTACTAGGCTAAACATTTCACATTTATCTTATTCAGGAGTTGGAGAGTCCATTCAAGATATCTGGATTATCGGCCAATCCATATTTATATAACGTCACCAAGTTGGTTATTTTGTCAGCGTTTTCGGCTGTCTTGACTGAACTTCTAGGCTTTAAACTGAAGCTTTACAAGATAAAAATCAAGTGAGTGAAGATGAAATGGATACTTGAATGGAATTGAAGGTATCTCTTTTTATCAATTTGCATAATTTAAGGTTTTCATTTGTTTTTACTCTTTTTTTCTTCATCATCTCCCCTCGAGTATTGAAAAGTGTTGTTTTACTTATTACATTTGTGTGAAGTTTACCTTTCTCACGGGAGATTGTTATGTATATATTTTTCAATCTTCTCTTAAGTGGTTTTTCTGCTTGTCATTTTTGATCTCACGTTCAGGAGTCTTTCTTATTGTTTTTCTCTTCATTTTTGTACTGTGTCACTTATATGAACAATGAACAAAATGCTAATTTTGCTAGCATTTTGAATTATGAGGTAACTTTTAATTAGAAATGAACTGTTAGATATGATGGTGTATATTATTATTGCACATTAGTATTTTATTAAGTCAAGAATTGCAATTCTGGCTCCTACGTCATGGAAAAGCTTCCATGATTAGTCATATCTATCCCCCCTTCTTTTGCTTATGAACACCTTTGGTAGAAATGAATTTTCAACTACACATGCGGCAACTAATTGTGACAAATTCGGCTTGACAAATTCTAAATGTCAGTTAGTCGAAGCATCTAGAATTTTCAATAATATGAATATCAAAATAAGTAAACTAAAATTCAGTTTTACTGTACAAAGGATCTTGTTTTGTAATTTTGTGAAATTTCAATTTTTATTTTATTTCTTACGTGCAATATTGCACAACTTGTATTATGGAAATGAATATTATTCTTTTAAATTTGCTAATTTGATTAATTGAGGAACTTTAATAAAAATTGCGCAATGGATTAGCCACTGAAACGTGGCATTATAATTGTATTGCTTTAACTTTAATAATTTGAAAACATCCCCAAAAAATTAATGCAGCTTTGATAGTGAATGTGCATGCACTTCAATTGTACACAGTATTTATAGTTACTTAGAATTTACACCGCTTAACACTATTACAGAATTTCCTTTTTCTTATCTAATATCGTTGCAACAAAAAGTATTATTTTGTGTAGACTAGTTCATTGATTATTGAGAAGTGAGAAACATACATAATTTTACAGTTTAAAGAAACTATATGTATTGACAAGCTAGTACATGTAATGTAGGGCACCAGTTAGTCATACAGATTCTTGATATCCTTTGAACAGTGACATTTAGTGTCATTTTTCATTAGATATGCTGCATTATGCAGCCTTCATAATGCCAGTTAATTTGTGAAAGAGAAGTTATTATTTAGAAGACTAAAAGTTTGAATCTCCAAGGTCCCTGACCTATGGTATAAAGCAGCTTTGATTACTAAGTAACAAGTTTTGAAAAAATTGTGAGATACAAGATAGTGGATGTTATTTAAACATATCCTGAGCACTCGTGAATTCGTGTTTCAGTATGGAGCTTCACGTTGCCATAAATTTACAAATGCTGCTGGCAGCTCTTCTACGATCGAGTATATTTTGTCATTTTTCCATGAATGTGTACATGTATGAATGTCTTAGTTACGCTGAATTGTGGCAGAAAGGCTTAAAGTGTATGCTACTGCAACTAAAACATAAGGCACATTATATGTAAACCCCGACAGATAAAAATAAAATAACTAGCTCAAAGTTTACCATAAAGGTATATTTTAACCAAACATAAGTATATGTAATGATATATATATATTTAAGTCAAATAATATGAATATAATTAATCTATAATGAAGAAGGATATGTTACAAAATGTAAACATGTATAGAAACCCAGTCGATTATTAATAGTAGATCATTATAAATTGAAAAAATCGTAGAACTACAATGTGTTTCCTAAGCATGACAAGAGATAACCTCAATTGCAGTTTGTTTGTTTTTATTTCGAAAGATGCATCTTGCATTTTATGAAGAAATACGTTTTAAAGTTTAAATATTTTCAGCTGATAATGTTTTCAACTTTTTCCCCCATTCGCAAATTCTTTTGGAATATTTCCAGAATTTAATTAAAAATAGGCTGGTAATCGCCATATCTAATAACAGTGCAATTTTGTAAATCTGGCCAAACTATACATCGTTAAATTTAAAAAAAAACTTAATTTCGTGACGGTGCATGGTGACAAAGGCAATAAGTACTCTCATAATTAATGACCATGCATTATATAATTTGTCATCATCATCCAACTGTATGTTCTTTGTTTTTGAGACCACTTTTCGTACTTAACTGAACACTCGTTCACTAAGTTTCACTATACAGTATATGCTATTAATTAAAGTGTTTTTTTAACATAATTAGTACGTTTACAATAAACGAACCCAATATGTCACTTAGTGCAGCATTAAAAAGAAATAATTTATTAGTTGTTAAATATAAGAATGCCTATAGCAATCTTTACCTAGTAATACAATTTATGGCTTGTTTTCATGTGGAAGCAAGAAATGTAAATAATCGTTGTAAAATTTATTTCCCCTGGTATTAAAATATGTAAACAGAAGATCTATAATCTTCTGTATTATGTTATATAAGAGGCACATTTCGCTTCAAAAATGTAATCCATACCGAGTACAAAATGTGTGTTAGGGTACATTTAAGGCACTTTTTAATTTTCGAAAATTTCTGTTATACAGTAGTTTTTATGCTCATTTTGGTAGTTTTTGTTTTAGTCATTTTTGTTATTACAAATTAAGAACAACGAAATTTAAAGAATTTTTTTTATCAACTATTTGATTTCTGCATTGTTGAAAATTCCAAAATTAATTGAAACTAAATTAAAATAATTATACAAAATGAATAATTTGAATGTAATATGCTCGGTTTTAATGCCCATCAAACATAGGTTATTTCAAATTTTAACTAAAGTTTCACATAACACAAAACAGGTAAAAGACTGGAACGATGAAAAGTTGTACAAATCTGTATAGGTTTGTATGTTTCAAAATCTCATTTTGCAGCACATTGCTACCTTTTTTATGTGTTCTTGGTGATATTGATTCTGTTGTGTTTTCCTTTTAAGTTGTCATAGTGTGAGTGCCTTGAATTTAATATAAGTAGAATAATTGCTCACATTGCTTTGTTTAGATTGTTGCTATGTGGTATTTTGACCATGTAGGCTATAATTGTACGCCTATAATGGCATATCAAAAATAAATAAAGTATGTCTAGAACCCGAATTAATCATTACAAATTGTAAAGACTAGAGAAAGCAACACTAGATCTTACATAGATCTACACCATGTAACAAACATTTAATTCTGTATATTGGCCAAGGAAAAACTACAAAAGGCTGTACAGGTAACACGTCTGCATAGACAACTTTAATTTTTTTTCCAGTGGAATTCAATCTTAAGTAAAAAATGTAACCGGATAAAGTAGAAGATTCATCATCAGCCAAACCAAAGAGTACCTAATACGTTCAATTTAGAAGCAATATTGACAGAAATGCTGCATTGATAGCCAACAGACGCTTCTATTGCCAATTTTGAAACATCTGTGCAAAAGAGCCAGGGTATTTGTTTTAGTAAGCATTAGTGGATCTACTAAATCGTGTCATTCTGTATACTGTTATCATACCTAAATTGCTTTCAGATCGTATAAAAGCCATGCTAAAAGCACAGGATGAAAAAAAAATTTCAAAATGGGATGCACAAGAATCCTTCCATTCTATCGATGCATGTCCAGTGGATGATATTTCCATAGGTTTCTTTTATAAGCCACATACAATTACTTTGTTGGTTGTTTCAATTGGGATACTTCTATACTCTGCATTACATAGGTAAGAATTTTGAAGTTTTTAAATAGCCTTTTTTAAGTTTTAAACTGATTTCACTTAAATTTATGCTGTATTTTGGAAACATTTGAGAATATATGCTAAATTATTTACTGAAGTTTACATAAAATTGTGTTAGGCTAATAACGTAACTTAATTGAGATAACAACGAACTGTAAAATGAATTTATTTGTATTCGATATTTGAATTATAGACTATTGGCCTTTGTGTTTATGATTTAAAATTATATAACCTTAACCATTTTTAATACACTTGACTGCTACTGCACACAAGTGTTATTTCAATCTTTTTTTGGTGAATTTTGTGATAAATTAAACATAAAACATTTGAAGCTCCTCATTCTGCATTTCATTTTCCACAAACTGCTACCTGATAACCTCTGGTAAACCAGATGCACATATTTTTTTTGAACATCTGTGTAAATAGACGAAATATGAAAGCTGCGTGCACCTACTTTATTAAATTATATGATATACTTTTTATATGAAGCACTTTATCATATAATAAAAATATCCATTTAACATTTTAGGGACCAATCATCATTAGAAGACAATATATGCAGCGGGTTTTGGGGTGTTATTTTCTTTATAATTATAATCAGCGTGCTTGCTTTTCCAAATGGTTAGTTTTATAACTGCCATTTTAAAAAAGAATGTAGGTCTATTTGATTTTCATTTAATAAGCATTATATTTATATCAGGACCATTTATACGACCGCATCCTGCATTTTGGAGGATTGTTTTTGGTAAAGTGGGTAGTTATTTTAATAGTTTTTATGTAATGAAATTGCAGTTTTTCAAAACATGTTTATTTTTTGTAGGTTTCAATGTTCTCTATCTTCTGTGCTTGCAATTTACTTTGTTTCAAAATTTAAAATATGTGAAAGCATTCTTAAACTTAATGTATCCAGAACTGGAGACATATGAAGTTGATTTGGAAAAAGTAAAGAAAAATTGCTCTATAATTTATAAGCATAATTCCAGAAACAGTGCAACTGTTGGTTTGAATGTACTTGTTTCATATTTTAGGAATATGCAAAAAACTGCTGGAATGTAACAATGGAAGAAGTAAACGAAAAAATAGATGGCTACGCATTTTCCCACTTTTTTGGCTGGGCATTGAAGGCGCTTCTATTTCGTAATTACGGTATTCTTTGGACAGCGAGTATATTATGGGAAATTACAGAGGTTCTTGAAATTCAGTATTTTGTATTGAAATTCCTTCAATGCATGTACATTATTCGATCTTCAGACGTATATTTTAGCAGTGTAAAGAAATATTTAAGAAAATTAAGGTTCATTTAGGTAGTTTTCGTACACCTGATACCACGATTGGCTGAATGTTGGTGGGACTCGTTGGTTTTAGACATTTTACTGTGCAATGGAACTGGAATTTGGTTTGGAATCTGGATTTGCAAGAAATTAGAAATGAGAACTTATAAATGGGAAAGTGTAAAGTAAGCATATTTTTTAGAAGTTACTACATCTAGTACAAATACTAGTTATTAATATATTCTATTTATTTCAGGGAGATTCAAACCGCAACGGGCAAACTTCGCCGTGCAGTTTTGCAATTTACACCTGGCAGGTAAATTAATTAATATACTAAAAATAGTATGTTTAAAATATGGAAATTTTTTATGACGTATTATGTACTTTACAATATTTACTGAAAAATTTTCGTTTGCAATGTTGTTCAACATTAATATTTTAAAAAAATTGTTATCTTTTAAGCTGGACGCCAGTGAACTGGTCAGATCATAACTGCACGTTTAAAAGATGTTTTTCCATCAGTTTACTACTTTCAATATGGCAGGTAAACAATTCAATTTCAAATGTTACTAGATTGAAAATTTAATTACTTTACCAATGACGCCAATGGTACTTTTTTTACAGCTAGCCGAAATCAATTCATTTTTTATACCACACATTTTGGTCATTCCAAATGACCACCCACTCTGCTTAGCGCGAGTTATCCTCCTTCTATTTATATCTGCACCTGTAGCCAGGTAAGAGGTTAAACTTAACTTTAATGCACATGATTATAATCATTAGCTAAAATATCTCAATTTTAATCATGCAGGCAGTTCTACTTTTATATTACTGATAAAAGGTGCAATCGCCTTGGAAACCAAACATGGATTTTCTTGTAAGTTAAATTGACATCGTGTTTTAATACAAGTTTAACTATAGTAATTTTATTCTAATTATATAGAGCTACGATATTCACCGAAATCATCATTTGCATAAAATTTCGACCAGATATATTTGCACGAGCACAAATCACAAATATCATCGGTTGGACAATCATATCGGTTTGTTTAATTGAGTATTACAGTAATCGTAACATACTACATACAATTAGTCTTACATAATAATCATTTGTTTTCAAAACAGTATTTATTGACTGTTATCTGTATATATATCTGCATCTATCAAACTAATGATAAAATGGTAAGTGGAGGAAAAAATTATCTATATATGGTCAATATAAGTTTTTAAATTTAATGCTTCATTTGTGAAATATATGTCTAGGTGAAACCTGAGAAATCTAATAAGAATGGAAATTTGGAAAGTAATCCCAACCTAGAAGTTTCCAGTTGGGAATGATCAGTATGTACAGCAAATTGGATATTGTTGGCTATTTGACAGAACATCAGTTGGCCCACTGAATTTTATTTATTCATCAATTTGTTTACACACTTAAGAGCTAGGGCCAAACGAACTTTGGCAGGTGTAAAATAATTGGAAAATCGAATAAAATTCAACTAGAGACCAATCAAAACTTTGCAAATACCCAATTTCAAGAAACCACATTTAGACTGCATGTACGCTATATATAACCTCATAATAGCATTACAAATTAGAAAAACATATATGACAACACTACATTATGAATATAGAAGTAATAAGCCATTAATTGTACCAAATAAACACACTATATTAACATCTGAGAAAGATATATTCAACATTTTTCATGATTCGGCTATATATACAACGCACAATTAGACTCATACACAGAGATCAAAATCAACAAATCCACGACGAAATTATAACAATGGGAACAATCTGGGAATTTAAGATCAAGTAACAATTACTGCTGTATGGGATGACAGGATAATGGACGAAGTGACAGTTGATTGAACATTTTATAACGATTAGAAATGTATATAATTTATCAAACTTACCACGTGTAGTGTGAAGCGTCTGCTCGTGTGTACTGTTGCGGGGTTGATGCTGTAGTTCGTAGGGAAAAGCGATGTCGATAATTTGGTCACATTGTTTTATTAGTGCACGTGTTTGCAGAGGTAAAAAAACACTTTTCCAAAATGGGATCAGATCCACCAAAATTAGATTTAAATGATCATTTTAATAGTATAAACGAAAGACCGGTGGATGATATATCTTTAGAGTTTTTCTATAAACCTCATACAATCACCTTACTAGTTGTATCTATTTCGGCGTTGTTGTATTCTGCGTTTACTAGGTATGTGCGCATCTGTTTCCTGCATATTGCGTTATCTATTTGGGGTGGTATTCATTGTATTTAACCGATGCTTTACAAATTTTGTATCTTTTATGAATTGATAGAGACAATACGATTTTAGAAGATAACATATGGGCAGGGCTATGTTGTGTCGTCTTCTTTTTCCTGATAATCAGCGTTCTAGCTTTTCCAAATGGTGAGTATTGGATACATTTAAAGTTATGCAACAATTAACCTCATTTTTATTTAGTTGCTGTCTTTTGTCCTTACCTTGAAAAGAAGGCTTTTGAATAATTTGTACAACTCTATTGTATAAATTAACGTGTAATCTTTTTTATCAGGACCTTTCACAAGACCCCATCCAGCACTGTGGAGGATTATCTTTGGTTAGATTTAAATCTCCTCTGTTTATATGAATCAAGTGATTTATAAGTTATCTTTATGTGCTTATTGTTTTATTTTGTTTTACTACAGGACTCAGCGTTCTCTATCTTATGACGTTATTGCTTATTTTGTTTCAAAATATCAAGACAGTGAAAGCTACTATGCATTGGTTATATCCTGATCTGAAAGAATTTCACATCGATATGGAAAAGGTAAAATAGGTTTTGTTGTTCAGATTCAAATGCCATAGGATAAGAATATTGGAATATGATAACTGCTTATATTTTATCTAAATTATTGTTCGTGTTTTATTGTTTAGAAAGTGTAAATTTAAAATTTACATGTTCCTTTGTTCCTAATTTGTTAGCAAAATTAGGGATGTTATCAATGTAGTAATTTTGATTAAGGTATTGTTTGTATTTATGATTTTTAAAATATATGTCTACTATCGTTTTTTAAAGGAATATGGAGTAAATTGTTCGAACATAACCATCGAAAGAGTTTGGCACAATGTAGATGTGTTTGCCAGTGGACATTTTTTTGGTTGGATGATGAAAGCAATTTTAGTACGACATTATGGAATTTGTTGGACGATCAGTGTGATGTGGGAAATCACTGAGGTAATTTTTTCTTATTTTCGTCATACAGTACGTGTTCTAAAAAAGTTCATCGTGTCTCCAATATATATGTTGAATTTTTTTGAATCATTATATTAGAAACAAATGGGGGTGGGAAAATGTATTGTGTTGTACAATTCCTTTCGGATCTTGCATTATTGTAGTTAATATTTTACCAGGAACAAGGTTATCTTGATTCTGACATTTGCTTGTTAATTCTAGGTTGCCTTTGCGCACTTGCTCCCAAACTTTGTTGAATGTTGGTGGGATGCCTTGGTACTGGATATTTTACTTTGCAATGGACTTGGAATTTGGTGCGGAATGTACATTTGTAGAATACTAGAAATGAGGACCTATAGCTGGGAAAGCATTAAGTATGTTCACTTTATATGCATTTGAACATATCATTAGTTTTATTGTTTTAAATTTCTATATTATGAATTTTCAATTTCAGAGACATCCAAACAACAACTGGCAAACTTCGCCGTGCTGTACTGCAATTCACACCTGCGAGGTGCGTTTTAGCTTCATGGTGTGAGAAAATTCAAGTTTTGAATTCTTATTCAAAATTTGCAAATTTTGTTATTCACCCTAGCTGGACACATGTACGATGGCTTGATCCAAATTGCACCTACATGCGATTTTTGGCAATTTGCGAACTGGTAACAGTGTGGCAGGTTGGTATTAAGTACAATATTTGTATTTAATACATTTAGCAGCATATTAATTACTAATATAAATACTGCGTCTTTTAGATATCCGAGCTGAACACATTCTTTTTGAAACATATTTTCGAAATTCCTCCTGATCATCCTTTGTGTGTAGGTCGAATTATGTTTGTTGGACTTATGGTCGCTCCTACCGTCAGGTTAGAACAATTTCAAGAACCGTTTATACGATTTCTGTTAATTCGATTTAGTACACTATGCTTTCATGCCATAACTCCATTGTCTTAATTGCTTTTTTTTATTCATAAAGGCAATTTTACACATACGTGACTGATACCCGATGCAAAAGAGTTGGTAGCCAATGTTGGGTATTTGGGTAATTGTTTATTTTATCGTATTGTTTATTGGCTCTCTACAAATGAACAAATTGTAATTTTCTAATTTTGTCGATCTGTAGTGCAATCACATTTACGGAAGCCATAATCTGCATAAAGTTTGGATCTGAATTGTTTGCCAGAACAGAAATTGTGAACATTGTTATTTGGCTTATTATTCAGGTAAGCTGCTTTTGCGTTATCATTTTGTTTCATTATATATTGAACTTTTTCGTCGTTGGTACTTTGACTGCGTTACCTTATACGTTTTTTTTGCCTGCAGTTTGGGCTGTGTGTTTTCTGTGTTTACTTTTGTGTTCTTTGGGCAAAACAACCAAAGGTAAGTTACGTGGTTTGCGCACTTATCTCATTATTCTGCTTTAGTTGTTAGCGATATAGTATTAAGCAGAATGTTTGATTTTCTTTGTGCTATTTAGGGCCATTGTGATGATCCTTTGACGAAGACCTACGAGAACTTGTCCATAAATAATGGAAAAAGCGAAGAAAGTTCTCCGGTTAAATCTCAGTCACTCGAAAATCAACCAAAGCGGCGGAACATCCCAGCACAAAATGGGCACATCTCTAGCCAATAGAATCTCATTGTTTATTTTAATCATTGGTGCCAAGTACTGGTAAGTACATTTAAACATGTTTTGCATCTGTTATCAGTCCAAAGATTCACTGCACATTTTGTGATTTGCACTTTTATTTGGAGACACACGATGAAAGTCTAATATATATGCCATAATTATTAATGCAAGTTTATAAAATGTCTAAATTACTTTTGAGGCAAAGAAACTAGACCAAATACTTCTTTTTAAAGTGAAATAATATGGTCTTGTTTCTTTGATAATGCACATTTACACTGGATGACTTAATTATTACTTTAAATGCATACATGTTAGGTTACGTTCCCATGACTGCAGAATTGGGGTATTTTTATGTTTTGTTGCAAGCAGCAAATCATATCTTACTATGCTTTTTTCCAACGATTTATTATTTCATGACTCGTTGGTTGTGCTGTGCAGTTTCAAACTGCACAGTTACCTAATGGAAGTCACTTGTTGGTAGTCATTCCTGATCTGTGCCTGCATTGCTAATAATATAGTTTCAGCAAACAAATCTGCTGAAATTTTTTTCCCGTTTATTCCAACCAAAAAATGAACAGCATGCTGCGCTTTTGCTCATTACATTGGATATTTTGCTAAAATTATTTCTTTGCAAGCTATTTTGATAACATGGAGATATATAAAAAGTAACTATAACCAACTTTGGAAGAAGAAAAAAAACATCTGGTGTAAATAACACGTAATATGTTAACGTTTTTCTCCATTGTAAATTTTTTTTACTGTTATTGCCATTTTTAAACTAGTTTGCTTTTAGTAATTAAATATTGAATTGATTCAAAAAAAATTAAGTTTGTTCAGTAGAACAAGCACTTATTTTTTAGTTATCTTCATATTTATTTATTAAATAAGAAAATAAATATTGATCTGTGGGGAAAGCTACATTGGAAAAATTGTATTTCCGCATCTGATATAGGATAGACATGTACGTCTTTAAGTTTGACGATTTAGCATTGTTTCCTTTGTAGAAAGGAGTTTCTCGTACACTTTTTAAGTGAAGAAATATTCTCTAAATTCTATTGTTCCTAATCCTTTAGCAAGCAGTCTCTCATATTTCTCTGTATTTTTACAAAATACTGCTGTATGATGTGTTTACAACGTTTATATTTTGTTGTAATGTGCATTATTTTACATGGTTTTTCTTAGCAAGAAATCGTTAAATGCCATGTTTATAGTTTATTCAGTGTTTTATCTTTAAACAAAATTGTTCTCCCTTATATACTCTGAACTTGTGAGTTGTCGAATGTGACTGGCAAACAATTTTCATGAGGCAGCTAAATTTATTCAGAGAAGTAAAAAATGAAATTTATTTGGATGCCTAGTGATAAATGTAACAAGTGTGTATGGGGAAAAGCATGATTATCATGTTACAATTTTCTCAATCGGTTTATACTTATTGTTTTATTTTGTAAATCTAAGACAAGTTACAAATTACAACAACTTGGTATTTTTTGATTGTAAATACTGAATGAAAAATGTACAATTTGTTCATTTTGCATATATGTTGACTCCTATGTGTGCATTTTTAGCAAATAGTGCTATATTGCTCCATGTAAATACTTTAGTATGAGGATTTACGACATTTGCCTTAGTGAATTACATAGTGTATATACTGTGTATGTGAAATGTATATTAGTAATTACACATCACGTCATATGCAAATTGTATGACATCTAGTATTTATCGCAATGCAGGGATTGAATGTTAAGCCAATACTTATTTTCATATATTGTGTAAAAGCAATGCAGTCAGTTGATGAAAGTATCTCATTCTATGATTAATAAAACAATTATGTCTGTATTAGACTAAATTAATCATCTTTAATTATTTTACTTAAAGATGTAGTCCATTTAGAAAGTTTTGATAAAAAATGTGAAGAGAAAAGTTTAGCAGAAGTATAGCCAATTTTTATGTATACTTTATTGTTCTGTAGTGTAAGGTCAGGTGGGACAACTGGCTAGACCAGCTGCATATTTAATCAGCTGCATGCGAATATGGTATTTGGGTTGAACATGACCTTACATAACGTCCTTAAGCACTATCACGTGACAAACAATGGGTTTAATTAGTTACAGATACACTATAAAATTTGGCGGATGTAGCCAATGTTTGGGAAAATTTATGAACAGGCACAATAAGGTTGAGAATAGGACAAAATAGTGCCAAAAATCCTAGAACAAATTGAAATAATTTCATCCCAATTTCTTCTAGGATTTAAAATATATTATGCATAACTATTTGCTTCTTGAAAACAGCATATACAAATAAAATAACTTTCTCACATTTTTAAAAACAAAAAGTTTACTTTTTGTGTGTTAATATTTTGCTGTGTTGTATTTACGACACAGTGCAATGTTGAATCTTTGAACATATGCAGCTGTTTAGTAATTATTAGCGAGATTAAATGCAATTGATTAATATCATTATTATTATTGTCATTGTTTATCTCAGTGTTTGGTTAATAATTCAGATTACATTCCATCAATTACTAAATAATTAATTCATATTGTTACTTATTGCTTTCAAATTATGTTTTATCATTACATGATTTATTTTTTATTACAAAAACAAATTGATAAACCATATTCCTCCAGTTTTTCAAAATTATTTATCGAAAAACTTCCAAAATTCTATTTTTTATGCATTTAAAACCCACTTTGACATTTTGGTATGTCATGAGTGTTGCCTACAATGGCAAAGAGATGGCGCTGAGGAGCTCTTTATAGACGATAGATGTCAGAACGCATGCAGCCGTTTGCTATTCCATTTTCCATTCAGTTTTGGTAAGGTGTTGTGAAATGGCGTATGTGATGGCCAACGAAGATATTGCATATTATGCAGGATCTCGCTCGTTTTGGTGGCTTTCCCGATTGACTGGCCTTCAAATAGATCAGGTGAGGCACCAACATACTTTTTTTTCGCTTGTTATTGTATAGCTTTTTTAGGAAACGATAAAATATTTTGTGCTTTTCGAAGCAGGATTTTAGAAAACGTTCCATTTTCTAACGGTAAAGACGCTTCGAAATTCATCTTGTATACAATATTTCCTTGCATGGAAACAATGCGTGCGTTTTGCCTTTAAAAACGAGAAAACAAAACGAGATCTGGGTAATTTAATCGTTGTGTTCTTCGCTAATGATACCCATGACATGATGGTACGGTAAAGTGAATGCGAGTGGAATGAGATGAGCTACCGTGCATGGCTAAATTTTTGATATGTCATACAAAGTGATTCCCGATGCGTCTTCGTGTTTATCCAATTCAAATCCTGTTCATTTTAACATGACTGCAGGCTATACTTTGCTCTTATGTTTTATCTCAATAACTGTATTGTACGTTAACCTCGGTGGATTATTCCCATTGAAATTATTGCGTATACAGTAGCTGCTGTTTGTATAGAGGTTGATTTTGACAGGTGAGATGAAATGCTTGTTTTCTGGTATAAAGTTTCATTTTTGGAGAGCTTTATAAACAATGCCAATAAAATCTAATCAAGGAGGTTCGTGCAATTAATACAATTTCTTACGCCTACCTATTATTTGACAAACACGATGTGCGCGACTATGCAAATAGTGAGCATTTATAGTGATGTCATTACAGAAATCATGTGGACTGTAGGTTCACACCCTTTTCTTTTTATGCGAAAAACTCCTACTAGCTCGTAAATTAAACCTGTGATATGTGTAAGTGTGCAGTTATAATATGAAAGTATTGCATCATTTTGGTAAATTTACTTTACTGGGATATCGGCTTATTAGATGAGAAGGTTCAGGTTATCTGTGTACTGTTGAATGTTTGTTTTGTACATGTATGTGAACTTGTACTAAGGTGAGTAATACAAGAAAGGTAAATAGTCGTATCATTAGTGTTCAGTTGTTGATGGACATATAATTCAAATGAATGTCAATATTTGAAACAAATCAGTAGAGACGTATGCTATTGGGCCTGAGACCTAAAGGGTTACATGTCTGCCTTACATTGTCTACCAGTTTAAGAGGGCATAAACCCGAAGTTTCCTAATAAAAAAAACTGCTTCAAGACATCATGTAAAAATGTTCGAGCGTTACGTAATTATAGCGTAATTTTTATAATACCATGCTCAGAACTTGCTATACCTGAATTATCTCTGTGAAATGAACATTAAAGCCGAAAATAGGGGAGGTTTTGGTAGTGGTCATTGCGCTCTTTACTGTATCTACTGCTAGTTAACGAAAGTACGTGTCTCAGGTGAGAGTACTTATTGTCCTACTGACCTCCTAACAAAGGCATTCACAGTATGGGGTAGAAGGAGGATTTTTATGCATATTAACTCGTTATCAGTCTGGTTATTTTATGTACAACTTTCTGGTGTTGTTTTACACGTGTTTTCCTCATATACTGATAACAAATGTTACATGGACGATAGCAGTTTAAATTTATTTGAATATGGTGAATGAATCAATGTAGAGACTTGTTTTTATCAGACAAAAACGAGGCATATTTACACATAAGCAACGTCATCTTTCACACTTAACCGATATAGCGTGATCAGACATTTAAGTTGTTTTGTACAAAGATCAAACTATACCCAGTGGCTTTGACCCGACTCATACCACTGTGTATTCCCCAGGTTTTGAATTGCACGCACACGCTTCAGTAGATAAAAAACAATAAAATTGTCCCAATACAGATGTACGAACAGCTGATCTTATTCAAACCAGCTTTGTACTGTAGATATGTTCAAAAAGGATGCCGTTATTCATCAATACATCCGTTTATTGTGTCCATTAATAGAGAGTTTGAGCCAGTCAACGTTAACGAAGCGATAACGATAACAAGAAACATTCCGTGCCGTCCGCGCTGATTTTCGTTATTATTACCGTTAACGTTGGCTGGCTCAAACTCTCTAGGTTGTTTATTCATAGACATGCTATTACATTTTACATTTTGTAGATTTTGTAAAAGTTTTTTCATGTCTTAGTAAATTGTGCACATCAATACTTTGACAATTTAAAAAAAATCAAAAGATCATGGCAATCTTGTTTTGTATTCTTTGGAAGTCCTGGAATTAT
This sequence comes from Ophyiulus pilosus, assembly GCA_033995625.1. NCBI lineage: Eukaryota > Metazoa > Arthropoda > Diplopoda > Julida > Julidae > Ophyiulus > Ophyiulus pilosus. The sequence goes on from JAUJYV010000050.1 coordinate 22,477, forward strand.
GAGATAGAAATTGGACAAAATAAGCTTGTATATGGATTATGGAGATGTTTAAACTATGAAAAACAATGCTTGGTAAAGATGGCAGATAATCAATAATTCCCAACTTAATTTTAAATGTTTCTAATGTTTCTAATGGTTATTTAATTTAAAAGTCGCAACATTTTGTGGATTGTGAGCATCGATTTCTGATACTTTGCTATGCTTCCAACTGCTGTATTAGCGAGGGTCTATAACAGCTGCTGCTTTTAATCGATTGAGTTAAATCTATGGAAGTGTATATGAAATTTTCAATTTATATAGATAAATGCAGTTATGAAGTTTATCTAACTTGGCTTGAATTGTGCATGGGAAATTAGATCTGCCGATTTTTTTTTAAAATTTTTTTTTTGGCTGGTATTTGAATCCTTGACCATGACCATTTGGTAGTTAAAGAGTGTGTTTGAATTATTGAAAATTGATTACATCATCATTGCTCCCTGATCACATTATTACTAGATTGTATTGAAATTTGTTAAATGGAAAACTGTTTAATCATTGATAGCAATGTCGAAATTGCAGCTAAATTTTTTTTTCTGTTTGTTTTCGTTATTTTCAACAGTTCCTTAACAATTTATGGTACAAACATTGGTACAGTGGGTCCGGTTAATTATCCGGGTATAGTAATGTATACTTTATTTATTTCCAACAGTTTTTATTTTGTTTTTCCTTATATGATAAGTTTTAATTGCTTTATGTCAGATCTATCACAGGCTATCTATTAGGGAGTTAAGAGGTTAAATTAACGTTCCACAGTTTTCGCATACCTTAACTTTAATGGCGGGAGAACATTGAACTACCACACATTGAACTACCCAGTGAACTAACTGAACTTAATGGGTGCGCATGCGCGGTTCTTCCCTTTTTGCCATTAAAGTTAAGGTAAGTATAAAGACGTTGACATGCGAAAACTGTATGTTTTTTTAGCTGTTAACAAAGGAAAAGTGAAGTTTAACAGTTGGATATGCAGTTAGTTAACGGATGGCATACAGCGCTTGTAATTCAATTCATTGCATTAGTGGAGAAAGCACGTTATTTTTTTTATTTTTTGTTAACCATCATGAACGTTGACGTAATGTCATGGACAATTAAGAAGTCTTAATCTTGATAAGACGAATATCCTAAGGGCATTTTCGTCATTGGATGCAGTCTGAAGTCGATGTTTTTTAAGTTCTTTGCGTTACTGCTAAATGTTACGCATTTCTTTGCACTTCCAAAAACCTTTCAACGTTCTAGGCTCTTAATATCTATACGTTACAAAATAAAGTTAGCTATCATAAAGTAGATATCGTAATATTAGAGGTGACAGCACATTTATCGTCAAAGTTAGTTTTTGTTATGCATTTCAGAATGAGGAGTTATATGTTGTAATTTTTCAACTTTTTGAAATTAGAAACACCCTGAAATTCAATACTGCGGGTGTAGCACGTAAGTTTAAAATGCGTTTATTACTAAAAATAGGTGACGTCTAGTACTGTCTGTAGGGCCTACATTGCAATTCCAGACATGGATTTTTCTTCATGGATTTTTTCCAGTTACGTCACCTTTAAACGACGCCCACCTGAAAATAAACTCCCAAGTCCATGGGGAGATTTCAGCGTGCATTGACCACATGCTAGTCTAATTCCCAATGGCAGCCCTCGTGACTTGATCAAAACTAAACTTCCGTTCGACGCTATGTAGGTCATAGAAGGGCCTTTTGTAAAAAAATGTATTAGTTTTTTTAGAATTTATCATTTGTAAAATCCACTGGTTGGATTTTGGTCAAGCTTCATCGCCGGATATAAGCTTAAAGTCCATTTTAATACAGTTTACATCGAATCGAGTGTGTTCGTATACATTTGTACGACCTGTCCATTTCAGAATATTCTTATTCAAATATTGCATAGGTGACATTGACATATTACCTAATAGCATTACATTAGTGTACTAGCAGTTGTATTTGGTATCTTGCCACTTTAGGTGACGTCGTAAACTAGAGTTATTAAAATTGACATTAACAAGGTGCATATTTGTCAGGGAATGTCAGTTTATACAGGGCCCATTGTTAGACTCGTTACTGATTGCACGTGATTGACATTCTGACATATTACTCAATATTCACCACCTGATCAGATTGTCTCAGCTGGTGGCTAGCCAAACTGAGATACCAGTCTATCCAGACAGAGAATATATTTTGAATAATGAGATTCTTGCATTCAATTTCTCGATATCAATTAATTATTCAATTATCATGCTTGGGCTTGTCAGTGTCCATTGAAGACGCCAAATCTTTCATTAAAACAAGATAATAGCATTGAATTTAAACAGAATTGTGTACGTCATTCATCGGCATTCAAATAGATTTACTGTTTTTGGTGCATGTTGTCGTCGTCGCGCAGTTTATAATTTGTAATGATTTTTGACGAAACTGCTTACGATATTTGTTACTGAAAGTCTGGCCATCAACCTCAATTTTCAATTTGAAATTCTATACGAGAAACGAAAGCAACATTTGGAAAGATATATTTTTACTTCACCATACCTCATATTTCGAAAATGCCTTTAGACGATATCTGTAAGATGTCATGCGATCCCAGAATGTGCGGTATATACATATGCAAGTTACGAAATATAATGATGCAATACAGCTGTTTTAATTAGCAGCGCACACAAACAACATAAACAATCATTTTTTTTCTTTACTTATACGAGGGAGTTGTATAATTTCCACAATGTCACAAAGTTTTCGTATTGTTGTAGCTTTGATTTCTTGTTGCATTGTGATGCATTGTTGAATGCCTGTGGCTTTATTATTTCTAAAGGTTATAAGCTATTTGATTACTCATTCGGTCGCCTGATTTTGTCTCGTGCAATATATGTGTTGCATGCACATTATTTTTTTAGTTATGCTTCTCAATTATCTTGATTATGTGGCGATGGCACGCTAATTGTTGTGTCTAGAGATTCCAGTTTAGGCACAAACCTTTCCATTACCCATAATGGGGCATTAATAATGCAGCATTTCCAATTCTTTATTAAATGTATCGAGCGAATCTAATACAGAGCTGCTTACATATTTATGAACGTTTTTTTATATATTTTTGCTCATGCATGAGGCTATGAGGCTGATGATGATGTCAAAAATGACTCAGACTCTCTCGTCCGTTTAGTTACTATCACGGAATTTTTAGTCGTGTTGTGTGATTGCAACTTCCTCATTTCGTGTGAAGGCTGCCGGCTTGGAGTGGAACCAAATTATTCAAACTGACACATACACATTACAATTCACACATTCTAGAAATTGGATCTAAACCGGTTTCCACCTAAATTGTTGTTGTTTGAAATTTTGGCGGATAGATGCATTCGAGTCTGACATACAAGGCGTGCATCTTCAGCATGGTGTGCCCACACCGAATAATTGCAATGTGTAGTCAGACTTGGTTTGCATACTTGGTGTGCACACTTTGTTTGCATAGTTCTTCGGGGAAAACCATAGTAAAGTTTTTTTCTCCGTGGTAAATGCTATAATTTCCTGTTTTCTGAATTGCAGATATGTAGTTTCTGTATAGTCCCAATTTGACAAATAAAAATGTGGAAACCCGTTATACAGATGTCTAATCGGGAAGTGGGAACCATCATGTGGTCGCTAATTTGATTTACGTTTTCCTCATAGATAACATCGGACTTCCCAGGCAAGCCTACATAAAATAAACACTGTCCCGTTTTGAAATTAATTGGTTGAAATTGTGGCTGGTCGGAGTCTTGATAACCTACACAAGTCGAGGTCATTGTTTTAGGAATATCACTATACTTAATTTGACAAATAGACACGCTCCTGGTTTTTACTTAATTAGAGAGTCGACAAGTTTTTACATAAACAAGATTTAATGTTAATTTTAAGGATAAAATTCGGACAGCTTAGCTCATCTTTATTGTAATATAATTTGCTATTGTTTTACTCCGTATTATTATACGGATTAAAGTTGAGTGTCTAATATTTAGTACAAGCTCTATTAATTGCTTATAAAGCTTTACACATTTTACCAACCAGCCCTTTAACGCTGTAGTGGCATTAAGCCAAAGAAGGTGGTTTAAATTAACCCCACCGACCTTCAGATTTGGGTTGTCTCGTACTATATTTCCACTAAACCTACACCATCGTACGATTGCTGACCGTTTTAATATTCAGCAAGTGCAGTTTTGGTAAACTGGTGGCTGTTAGTTCTGATTAATATGTTACTTTTTGCAAATATTCTCACATGTATGTGCACCACTGAAAAAAGCTATTTGAAAATCCGCCCATATATATTTGAACACCCATGTCAATAGCAACCACGCAACATTTGTTACTTCCTCTAAAAGAACAATTTCTTAATGAACAATTATATTAAACATTAACGGCCTACAAGGACATACAAACAAGGTGAAACTTGACTCATAGGTGTAACATATATACAAAGGAAAGTTTAGCCATTAAATCATAATATTATAACCAGGATGTTGAATTCCTTTATGCATGAGTTATGCACCTTCCGAGGTGTCTGTAATTATTATCTTCTATATATAGAATTTGTATTTAATTTTGGGATATATGAATACCAGAAACTCCAGAGTGAAACAAAACCCTGTAATTTCTAATACCTTTTTAACATGCAATTTTATTTTTGTTAGCTACTGTATAATGGTGTGCGATGTAAACAGTTTGCATTGAATGTTATATAATATGATCAAGTGTATAAATTGATCAATTTGAACCAAATTATTATCCAAAGCTATTATAATCAATATCTGTTACCAGGGCATTGATCATTGCGTTATATTAATATCTTCTGATATGGAGAAGTTAATGACTTGTATACTTTGCTCTCTTTATTATTTGATTGATCGCGTGAGATCCTGTATTGATGATATCTAATATTTTACAAAAGGTCAGCAATATACTTTATGATCATGGATGTCAAGGGTAAAATGTACTCACGCGAAGATAGCATTTGTTTTTACTAATAAATTATATTATGAAATGTGTTATGACAGTGTCTAGCAGCCCTCCTGAAAATATATATTTTTTTAAAAATTCCATACGAAAATTCCTGACTTGTTTGACTAATATATTGCTGTGAAGAGTCGTGTAGTAGGTCCTTGAAAAGTAACAAATGAGCCTTGGAATCCTTGAAATATGCTCGATTTTTTTTCCAACCAATTTACTGGACACATTTATGAAAATCTTCCATTTACTTTCCCTATTATATTGTCTCAAATAGACTACTGGTTTTAAAACTGTTCATTCTAATGGACGAAGCTATATTTATGCACTTCTTTTTATGTTTTAGGTGAATTTTCTACTATCTCAACTAGCAGCATTGATCCTCGGAATTATCTTAAGAATTTATCTACATCCCAAAAAAGTTTCTACACAAATACGACATGCGTATTCTTGCTCTGTGGGGATTGGAATGCTGTATTTTTGCTTCGGATAGTAAGTATCGAGTTTAATTTTATGGTGAAAGTCTGGAGCCCCTGAATGTTCTATTGTTCACTAATCACAGATTTGGAAGGGAACGTTAGGGAACAGGAGGGTATAACTAAAGAATGTCAGTCAACAAAAACCATAACATTTTGAAAGTGCTCCTGATATAGCTATTTTGATTATGCTGTATAAATTCTTATTGAAAATATGCTAACGCACATCAAATGGTGATTTGAATCTTTCTCTTTTATGTGGCGTCTAGCTATTATAGATTTTTCCAATTTTAGAAAAAAAAAACACGTTATTATTTTTATAATTCATAGATTTTAAACACATCTAACACAATAAAATGACAGCCTTGAACTAGGATATTTTTAGTTTAGGCTGTCATCCGACCATTGTTAGATCTTTGAACTGCAAATTATCCATGGACTGGAAAATCAATGTTTTCAATTTACGTAGGTTATGTTCTGCTGTATTTAGTAGTTTTCGGAGATTTAATATCCAACTCGTTCGTTTTGTTAAAATTTTAATGCTTTTTTCTTGAACATGTTGGCAATTAATTTAATGATTTTGGTACATGAAATGCTTCGTAAAGAACGCTTTCGTAATTTAGATTCTTATCACAACTGATGGAAAAGATAAATCATTCAAGATAGCGGCTGTCTACATCAGACCACTGTTTGCACCACAAGAGTTTCCAATATTATGTAGTTCAGTTTCAACTATCTTTTGGATACATGTGTATATTACCGGCAATATGCATACTTATCTTCAATGTATTTCTGATAAATACCATTGCTACCTTTAATTTGTATTACACGCAGCTTCAATAATCGGGGTTCTGTTGTAATGTTTACAATCTTAACAATTTATAAAATAGTACAAATATTCATTTTTTTATGCACAGATTTTGTATTTGCCTGTTCACACACAACATATCAATTATTAGCACATTTACGCATGAACCGCGGAATGACTAACAACAGCAAATGATTAATTGCACTTGTATATGTAATTTTATGTTTTAATTGACATAATTGTTATGGCACAGTTTATTGAACTATATTTTTCTTTTTTACTTCCAGTCACATCTTCCATGTTCTTGTTCAGGCATTCACATGCTACACTATATTAAGGACAGTATCACCAAAATCTTTTCAAAGGTTAACTTTTTTATATTTTCGAGAAAAACTTAATTTGTTGTTATCAAGAAGAAATGCAGCTTTCATTTGTTTTGAAATTATTTAATTCTTTTTAAATATATTTGGTATGGAAAATGGCATAAGCTTTTACTGCTTCATTTGGTGGCACATTGCATTTTTTAAATATTTGTCGAGATTTTCCCATAATTTTTTTAAAAAAAAATTACAATTTCTGCTTTATCTAAGAAAACAATCGTTAAGATGTTTTTTACCTAGTCACATGACCACAATATGGATTACCGGCATAAATGAAAGACGAAAATAATTGTGTCAAATATGTTTTTGTTTTGTTTTAGTGCTGGTTGGGCAATAAAACGTATTATAGTCGAATTATGAAACTTTCAAATATAGACTAAAATGGCAGTTTCCTTGTAATCTCATTTTATTTATTTGTTCTCCCTAGGGTGATAATGCTATTTGCTCTATCATATTTATCTTCTATACATCTTATGCGTCAATTCTACAATTATGGCTCTTATACCCTGGACATCACTGGGTAGGTTGAAAACGTTCTTATAATTAATAAATAAATAAAATAAATGTGCTAAACATTAGTGCTAGGGGTTAACACCTTTTTACTATGAAAAAATACGTCTTTGCCCAAATGTTAATAATCTGAGGGGTGTTTGAAAAGTTTGTGACCTGCACTATTAACATTGAGTGATAATCATTCAGGTTTACATCCTTTCATTGTTCTGCAAAATGCCTCACCTCATTACTAAATACGTTTAGCTATGCTTTTTATGGCATATTTTATTAAATATGGTTGTTTATGGTTTGCATGTCTGTAGATGCTTATTGAGGTTTTAAATTGCTAACTTGACATAACGTTATATACATGACCTTTATCTGATATTTATTAAAAGGTGAGCACCCTAGTCGTTGCCAAGAAAGGAATTTTTGTATGCAAAAATGCATTAAAATATTATTTTCACTTGGCTTCTTTTAAAGTATAAGGTAATTAGACATCAATATACATTTTCAAATGTTGCATCTCCCAAACAAGAATCAATATATTATTTGTAAAAGATAAGCTTCATCCAGATAAAAGCAAGCATTGCAATTTAAGCAGCATCGGTTTGTTTTTTGCAGTATTTAATTCAAGCTCAACATACAGCTTTTGAACTCCATTTCTTTAGATCGCTTTTTATTAATAAAAGCGTACATATTTATTTAATAGACCATTAATGGTGATAACACAAAAGGTCACCAGTTTAGCCTTCAGTCTGCATGATGGGCTGGCAAGATCAGAAAGTGAACTAAATACGGATCAGAAAAAGCAAGCAATTAAGTATGCCGACAGTATTTAATTACTTGATGCAGTCTATAGTATTTTATTTTGATTAAAATCTTATGATTTCTTTATTTTTCGCCAACTTTAATAGGGAAATTCCTTCATTATTGGAATACATGAGCTATTGCTTCCATTTTCAAGCGTTGATGTGCGGACCAATGATTTTTTACAAAGACTACATGGTGTTCATTGAAGGTGATAAATTGGCTAGCACAAAGGTAATTATGAAGTTTGTCGTTCATATAACTATTGAAATTTCTTCATGTTATTTCAATTAATTCATGAAAATTCTCCGAATCTCCAGACTAAAATACTTGCTGCAGTGGATTCTTCTGGTTCCAACGGTCATAGCAACGTTGGTGAATACGATGTATCTAAAGAGCCTTGTCCCGATGTAAGTGGGCATATTCATTATTGTTTATTGTGAATATATTTCTGTAGGAAAACAATAATGCATATCTATTTTTAGGAAGCTGTAATCAGAAAAGTCATTCAAAGTATAACATTTGCATTGATTCTTCTGTCTTGCCTTCCAAAATTTCCAATTCAGAGAGCAGCAGGTTTGTATTCTTTTTTTTTTTTTTGCTTTATTTTCAACAAACAGAAATTTCTTATATTTTTATGAATTCGTTCCTTGTACGTTAGAAAAAGAATTCATCGAACAGCCACTGCTTTCAAAAATGTTCTTCTTATTGGCTGCAACAATGCTAGTGAGGACAAAATATTATCACGCTTGGTTACTGGGTTAGTGTTACAATATTTGATTTGCACATCTGTTCGCACACGTTTTAATTTAATATGTGTTCAACTGGTATTTAGCGGATGCTATTTGCAATTCGTCAGGATTGGGATTTAACGGTTTTGATGTTGATGGGAAATCCAAATGGGATGGCGTTTCTAATGTTAATGCTGTCGGATTTGAGGCCAGTATAAACTGTTAACTGTATAACTTGTTAAAAAAATGTTTGTCACATGCTGATGTGGAGAAAACATTAAACTTTATCGTGTTTATTATCTTATTTATTTATAATTTTCACTTTCAGATGGGATTAAACTTGAAGGAATGTTTAGATCATTGGAATCGCAGCACAGGGTTGTGGCTTCGAAGAGTTGCCTATGATCGGTCTACAGTTCAACGTACACTTTCTACGTTTTGTTTATCAGCCATTTGGCATGGCTTCTATCCAGGCTATTACATTACATTTTTATCTGGAGCCCTTTTTACTGCAGCATCGAGGAAGGTAATTGAACTTCGAAGGATTTTTTTGCGTCTACCTCCAGTTTATTAAATGAGATCCAAGTTTTTCAAATTTTTCTCGAAGCACTTGGCCGGCATTTGACGAATTGTGTATTCTATTTATTAGTGCCGAAGGACATTTCGACCTTACTTTCAGACAAGCAAGGCAATGGCATCTATATACGATGTAATAACATTTTGCATTACAAAAGTAGCAATGGCTTACGTTACATTCCCATTTGTATTGTTAGAATTTTGGGCATCTATACGCTTGTACAGGTAACTTTTCTTTCATATTGTGCCACTTTTTTTTAAAAAAATATTTCAATTTCAAACTTAAATTTTTGTGTACAATTAATATTTTTCAGATCTATGTATTTCTGGATCCATATTTTAACGATATTAGGAATAATAATTCCTGATTACATCCCAAAAAAAGCCACGACGACAACAACCACAGAAATAACAGAAACAACAACAACAACAACAACATCCTTACAAAATGGAATCATAGCAAATGGAAAGAAGAATCATTAAATGATAAGTAGTGTATATTATCAGTAAGATCAAAAACTCAGGAGAACTTCCTTGTGTGGACAGTCCCTACGAAAGGACCTTTGCTCGTTCTTGGGAATCATACATCCTTTATACATAGTGTGATATGCCGGATCAAGTTCAATTATTTTAATTGGTAATCACTTTGAAGTGAATTTCTCCTTTGCCATTGATGTTTTAAATTTTCTTTGATTCCAGAAACCATTGTGTTTTGCTTGGTTAAGTTGAATGTCTTAAAACGTGCGAGTCCTATATTTGTTTTGGGGATCAATGTCAGTTTTTTCACATTATTGACGGGAAACGTCAATGATACAAACTATTTCGAACAAAGATACGTTTAAGGAACGTTTTGCACATTTCATCATGTTGTTTTTATTTACTAATTAGAATAAGTAATTCTAGTGCACTGAGGTTGATCAAAAATGTAAATCTTGGAGAAATGGCGCCATATGAAAATTTCAAATTATTTGTCTTATTGTTAGTTTATGTAAGATTTTAAACTGCAATTTGGAATACAAATTGTATCCAGAACAAAGTCTGAAATACCCTTTGTTTCTGGAAATAATATTCAGTACAGAATTATCAGAACTATAGAAAATAATCAACCTTGTTTTATCTAACTAATCCTCTAGCTCACCCTTTCTTTATGGATTGTAGAACAAAAGAAAAACCTTAGTGCACTTTTATTCAATCGCATAGCTTTTATTTAATATAATTTTTGTCTACCCAAAAGAAAAGACTTCATGGAGTTCTTTTAATTCCCGTCCAACATTTTAAGCATTTGATGCAAATGAGTTTATTTAATTTTTGCAACTTGTCATATTGTTTTTATTGTATAGATATAAAAAAAAAGATGTATTGCTGTATTGTTCTAACTTAAAAAAAGTGTTCCGAATCCTTTGTTTGACGAGCTAGATGTTTTTCCATGGATTAATTTATTAATTAGGCAACTTGTACTTGTATACAAAGAGCAACTTAAAATTGATAGGACAATCATCTATGGTCCTAACTTGATAGATAATATGTGGAGAAGCTCAGTAGAAATCTCATGACTTGGGATATTTGTAAATAATTATAAAAAAAATAAAATTTGTCAAGTGACATTTCCATAGACTAATAAATCCTGATTACATATCTGTTTCTGGGACAACAACAAAATTGCCTCGCAAAATGATTTCGTCATTTAGTGATGTAAACCTGTTTTTAGAATCGTCACCTGCCAACATGAGTATTGATTTGAATTTGCCGCCTAGGCCATGTGACCACATAAACTACGCCTATTCTTCCTTACATGAAGTGACTATGTAGTTGTAAATTTTTAATTAAGCATACACAGAAAACTTTAAAATTTCATGATCACCATTTTGATGTCGTTTATATTTTCAATTTTCATAGAAAAGGGGTAAAAGTACTTGAAGAAAGTATGTTGTAAAGTGGCGTGCCATAGAAGTGAATTTTTATATGATGGCTTTCCATACTTCCTGTCGCCTGATCTGAGCACGTTTGTTTTTTATTTCCTATCGTTTTCATAAAACAGTGAGTAATTTATTATATTCATAGGTTAAAATGTGCATTAATACACACCCTGGTTAATATTATTGTGCATGCTAACGCTACAGTAGCACAGAGTATAATTTATGAGGGAAAGCTTTACTGGTGATATTATATGTGTTCTTTTTAGAAATGATTCATTTGAGGCATTTCCGTCACGGTCGTGCCATTTGGCAGAAATTAAGCAAAAGCAGCAATCACCAAGATAATTTAACCACTTTGGTAAATACTGTTTCGAAGAGCTACATTCGGTCATGCAGTCAGTTGCCGGCCAGTTCAACAACAAATAAAAAATCGTGAGTAAACACCTGAAAATGTTGAAATCATCAATGCTGAAAATTGAAACTATCATTAATTGTGTATATGTGTTTTCAGTACAGAAAAAGATGTCGAGTATTTCAGAAATTTAACACAGCAACTTCATCCAGATGTCAATGAAAGTCCTGAAAAGGATAACATACCCACAAGAAATGCAAATGATCGCAGCAAAAAATATGTAGGAGGTTACAAGACAGAGCAGAATCGACTAAGTAACAACTCAGATTCTGCTGCATCTACTTTTGACCCTCTAAATCCTTTAGCAAAAGAGAATGTAGAATTAAGTGATGTGCCAGTGAATTTCCCACCATCTTTTAATTTTGCTGCATATGTAAACAAATCCGAGACTCTTCAGCAACTAGTTAAGCTTGGCGTAGATATCTCCAAATGGGATGATTGGAAAGAAGTACCAGAATTTATTTTGAAGTTAGATTTTGAAAAAGATATGCAACCGCATATTCAATTTCTTCACGATCATGGCGTACCATCCCATGAGTTAAAAAACTTTTTAACAAAAAATCCTCTAATTTTTAAAACGGATATGGAAGAACTTAAGGTTAGTAATCCTGTATGAAATTTACATAAATTTTATGTATTGCAATATCTACATCCAATTTATCTTACATTTAGGTGCGAATAAATTATCTGGAGTCCAAGGAGTTCTCTCCTGAAGCAATCTCAAGGATTATAACCAAAGCACCGTATTTTCTAACGTTCAGTACGAAGCAAATTGATCATCGCTTGGGATACCTTCAAAAGGAATTTAACCTCACGGGTGATGAGCTTCGCTCTGTAATTCAAAGACTTCCAAGACTGCCTTTGCAAAAACTTCATTCTCTTTCTGTAAGTATTTGGTATAATCACAATCAGGCTTATATTTATACGCTCACCATTGTGACTAATTAATTATTATCTTTTGTTACTACTATTTTCTTTTTGTTTTTTTCTTTCAGGAGTTGAAGTTTTCTTTCAAGGAAGAAATGGGTTTTAATGCTGAAGAACTGAAGTGTTTGTTTCTCGCTAAACCCAAATTGTGGCTATGTGGTATTTTAATTTTTGTTTTTATTTTCTGAAAAGATTGGAAATTATGATAAGATGAAGCTAATGGCAAATCTCTACCATAAATGTTTCCTTTTTGAAGGCTGATTACATAAATTTCAAGCTTAAAACTAAACACTAAACTGCTTCCATTCAGTTTTTATTATTCCTACTATTAAAAAATCAAAATTTAGAAACATTGCGGTATTTTTAGCCATTACCTGATTTTATTGTTTACTGCATTCATATTTCAAAAAAATTATTTTTTCAGAAAAAACATCGCTTTTGTCAAGATTTCGTTATATTCACCGTACGATGAAATTCAGCCACGACATGATAGTGAAGTTTCCAGGAGCCCTTCTTTCAAGAAAATTTATTTTACGACAGCGACATCTTTACCTTGAAGCCATTAAAAGAGCCCAGTATGATCCTACAAAACCAAACTATGTATCTTTACACGCACTCGTTACTGGTAGTGATGCTGACTTTTGTGCAAATGTAGCAAAAACTTCAACGTTCAAATTCAATGAATTTCTTAAAACAATGTAAATGTCAACTAAAATAAATTCTTTTTTTTTTCTCGGAAATTGCAATCAATTTATGGAGACTTTTAAGATGTCTATAAAATAGTTCCAGGAGTTATTAAAAGCTTCATTGATACTAAGGAAAATTGTGGATGTCAACCAACTGTATTACGAAAATGGGGAATTATATAAAAAAATGTAAAGCTCATTTGGGAAGTTGATATTTGAGAAACATGGCCCCAAAACCGAACCTATTCTATTAAGCTAACCATTTACAATAGTGAAATTACACTTTGGGCTTATGTCCGGATACCAATTCACATGCAGTTTTGTCGTGCTAATCAACTTTTCAAAATGTGCAATATTGGAGTAAATGTGTCCCTTTTAATTGCCACTATAATCGTATAAAACTTTAAGGAACGTGTGAATCTAATCATATATTTGGTAAGACCGTAATATTTATTATAAAGGCCAAAGAACATTTACGTTGAAACAATTCTACTAGCTTCACTGAAAACGGTTTTATTAAGGTTATACACATAGCCCAGTAGCATTATAGTAGAGAGTTTGAGCCAGCCAACACCGTTAACGTTAAGGGGTTGGCTGGCTCAAGCTCTCTAGTATATATACATAGGCTAACATAGCCTACATAACTACATTATTTTTTTTAAATGCCTTGCTCATGTGGCTGGTCTCATTCGTGTGCCATTCTGCAGTTCATTGTTGTACGCCCTTATCACAAAGGGAAACCAATAAAATGAAATGTGCCATTCTCCGGCTTTCCTGTGGTAGCGCCACCACCTGTTCCCACTAGATGGCGCCACCATTTCCCCGCGTTCCTATTTTTGCTAGCTAAACGTTGGCTTCTGTTTTCTTTTCGTTTGTGGCAGTCGTCGCTTCTCCAGTGTGTTGTGTCATTGCACTGATGAAGGACTTTAAAGTGTGTGGAGAATTTGGACTGGAGTGTTAGCCGTGTATTTAATTGTATATTCATTTAACAAAATCGATTTTGATTTTGTTTTCTCCGTTTCTAAAGACAGAATAAGGATTACTACTTGGGATGTATAATAGGATTTTTATATTTGCTCTTTGCGTGCTCTGCTGCTTTGTAGGATGCAAAACAAGCGAGGTAAGCGAACAGCCCTTGTTTTTCCCCCTTTTTTTCTAGTGTTGTTCACCGTGTATTTTTGGCTTCTTTTTGTGCTTATCTTTTCGATCATTGCCTTCGTACAGTTACGCCGTCAAAATGAATTACCAACTTATTCCTACTACGATTTCCATTTACAATACTCGTTCCTAGCGTTTGCTTCACGAAAATAAGGCATTTTGAATCCAATTTGCCGTCGCATTTTTCTCATTCGTGTAAACCAAGGACATTTTGAATTTATCCTAAATACAGTTTACCTTGTAATTCCTGTATATCTGACCATTACTTCTAACAGGATCTTGCGCAAAGCTAGAGCTGAAATTAAGCAGCGTAATTGTGTGAGTTTAAGGCCTATGAAGGCATAACGCGAAGTGGTCTATAGGCCTATGTAATAGAAATGTAGCTTCCTGATATGTAAAGACATAAAACTTAGCAGGCATTGTCATTATTACGCAGTATCCCACTAATTCTGTTTATTTTTCTATGCCTGTCTTGAAGTAGTCTGGACAGTAAATGAAGTAGTTCAGAGCTTTGTATACGAACGCATGATAAAACTGGGAGTAGAAGTCAGATATATCACAATTATATGCCTAACATGAAAATAAGCCTGTTCAAAGGTGGCCTAATGTACCGACTGGAAGTTTTCATATAAATAGGGTATCCACACGTCATATCTTATCATTAAAAACACGATGTTCTTGCTGATATGTAGGCCGAATGCTAGGAGAGATTGCAATTTTAGACCTATCCTTTAAAAGTGGGCATACATACTAAATAGCTAGCTTTAAAATATTATTTTCAATGAATCTATAAAAAAATAGCCATCATTTCTGACCAAAAACTAAGGCGACGCCTAAAATTACTCTTTTACTAATGGCCTTAAACATGGAACCCGATATTTCTGTTTTTACCTGTATTTGTTACGAGGACTAACTGGATACGACCTACTTAGAAAAGTGAATTTTACTGTTCAACTATGTTAATTATAAACGTGGGTATTGATTTCGACCGAATTCTGGTTGTGCTGGTGTAGGCTGTGCCGCACATTTTATATACACCCTGTCTTTTGTCATACATGCAGTAATTAATTGATCAATCCCAGTTACGCTTAAACCTAAAGCTGTAAGTAACCGACGATTATTTTTGAACCTTCCTTCAGATTCGTTTAAATGACATGGTTAAAGTAAACTTAAACCTTCTGCTATTGAATATGAAAAGCTATTTTTTTGGTTACTTTAAATGGAAGGAGTTCGAAAGATACGACTGACCTCTTGTGATCTAACACGCTGTGGCCATCAAAATGTTGTTGAAACATTAAAGTGGAAGAAAGGATCTCCCCTTCTTTCTTGGATAACTAAAATAGAGGACGCTTTATTGCTTTTTTAGATAAGATACAATATGGAGGACAGCCTAATTGAATGGCAAATGTTAATTTAATTATGGTTAGTTTTAGTGCATCATGTTAATGCTCACAATTGTGTGTATGCCATTTATGAAAATCTCCTTTGCTAGTGATCAAATATGCGCTATATTTGTACTCCTACATTTATGACGTCATATGCATATTACTAGATGATGATTTAGGGGGGATTTTGGCGTGCTATTTGTTAATTGGTCATTATGACCAGGTCGAAATGAAAAAAAATCATCAAAATGACATTTGTGAAAAAAAAAAGATATTTTATCCTAATTAATCGAGATGCCTTTTTTATTTCTGCTTAGAGATGTTAATTAGTGCAGTGCCGTAATAACAATAGAGACATAAATGGGATTCGGATTCATCTACACAATGGCAAATCTATGAAGAATTTTAACATTGCAATAACGCAAAATAGCACTATATTAAAACAACCTGCATATGCCTGTTACCACGCATCTAGATAAATTGGGTGTCTATCAAATTCATCTACTAAAATGTAATGATATCGAGTTTCTGCAATTGTCTATCAGACGTAGTACCAATAAGGATTCTCCAATAACAGGAAAAAAATTATCGATGTAGAACTCGACTACGTTTTAATGAGCAATAATTTTTATGAAGACAATTGACTACCATTAGCAAACATGTCAAACTTTCCACATCCAATAATAAAGTATCCAAGCTTTGCCAGTAGCCAGCGCTAAAGGCAGCCCAATACAGCAGTTGCCATGAAATAGATTCTTAAAGCCTCCATAATAAGATTACTGCTATATGCACATTGTCTCAACGAGCTATTCCTGTTCATAAACCGTTGCATGTAGAATATTGCATACGTATTTTCAGTTGGGCCAAACCTGTTTATCGAAAGGACAAAAATAGGCCCCAAGCCAACATTAATAATGTATTAATTTTAACTGGCAAAACGTATAACGTATGCCCAACACCATTGGCTGAATTCCAACTATGCTACCGTTATCACACAAACCTTACCATTATGGGAATCCAAATGGGATCCTCAACATATCCTGCAAATATTGGGGCTAATATAAACATTGCATAATAAGCTGCAATTCGATGCGGATTGTATTTCCGGGGGGAAAATGGAGACAGATATTTCGATGAGGTTTAATGTGGACACTGATATGAAAATAGAATCTTTGATTTGGTGCCAAATTGTCGGTTCTGGAAATTCGTCAAGGGCCTTGAATGGGCGATAGATTTTTATCTTGTAATAAGTTTCGATTGATTTAAGTATTCTCACGTTTCAAGTTCCATGGTTAACGTTAAAATTTTCATTATTGCAAAATTTTGTTTGCAATATATCCGAAGAGGAACACAAATGTTAAATTAAAACCTGTCTAAAAATCCTACCGAATGATTTTTTATTTTTTATTTTTGCTTTATGTTTTTATTAAATCACAGTAGCAGTGAATGTGACCCGAAGCATGACAATGTCACGTGTTGCCTAAGGGATATTAAAGGCCTCACACATGATTGATTGTGTAAATAAAATGCAGTTATTGCTTTAAAATATCGGTTATTTTTACGACAAAATAGTACTACCATGAATAGATAAGATTTTCCCGTGTGCTTCGGTAGGGAAATGGTTTCCTAGTCACCACGTGGGACTCAAGAACCTACGACCCCTCTAAAAAAAAATCGAATTTTCAATTGGAGAACACGCTGAGATTGGGGTAGCTAGTAGCAAGGCCACAAGCTATATAAAATTCCTTATGGCGCCAGGCAGTTTGCTACGTAAAATCTAAAATGAGACGCTTTTTCAGAAGGGATACGCAAGAAAAAATTGGACATAAATTTCAAATTGATAGTTTAATGCATTGCAATCACAATGTAGCACATGGGGCGATTCCCCATGTAGACTGGAGTGTAGACTATGGATTTTGGTCAACAAGATATTTATAGCATGTACTGTTTAATTACTTATTAAAATTCAAAAGTGGCCGATTCCCGTTTAATGCTATTCAAGACGTGCAATTTATTGCTTAATATTGCATGATTGTTGCATGTGTAGACGCCATGTGCTGCTTATACAGAGGATCAACAAAAATTGGTTAATATTCTGGTAACGTTATTAATAAAAATAGGCCATTGCTGTAATCACGGTGATCCATCACTGCGATCTCGGCAATGTAAGGATTGTGTGAGACTAAATCCCTCGTGTTGCGTATAGACTACTTTGAAAAGCTTCCATGACGTCACTGTATTACATTGTCTAGAACTGTAGATTTATTAGGTCGGTGCTCCGTTGAATTAATGCATCCGATAATCCCTGCTTTTGATTCAGACTGGGTGGGGTTTTGATATACGAAGGATGTTCTTTTTATTAAAATGGTAATTTAGTCGTTTGAAACTCGACATGTGCCTTGTGGACAAAGTTATCTTTTTTGAACCTAAAATGTCATAATGTCGTTTAAGATAACAATTAAAACAAACCACCTTATGACAATATTTGGAATTGCTCGTGCCTTGCATGGGGACAAAGTTATCTTTTTTAAACCTAAAATGGTGTCTTTGTGTGCGAACACAATGTATCTGAAGATTATTTCCCATTTAATCGACCTGCAAGGTTGATAATTCAATGTGGTTTTGTATGTGGTCTTAAGCTATATCGATATTAAGTGTGATATTAAGCTGATGCATTTGTTAGAAGAATCCACTGTTCAGTTTTTTGTTTTTTTTATCCTGAAACATCTTAAGTACTTAAGTAACCAAGTTAGCAAATTATTGGACTGGATTGTAGTTTGTCGAGTGCATTGTAGATCATCGGTTAACAGTGAAACACTTGATGCCTAGTCTACTGTTCACAAAATTAGAGAAAAAAAAAATGCATTGCCTCGTACTATAAAGATGTTTCTGGTGTGGTCGTATCACCGTAGGTAGTGTAGGAAGTATTCATTACAAGAATACGATTCTAGAGCTGTAATCATGTAGTAAATAAGGCACGCTTCAATGATATCTTCACGTTCTTTTTCATAATTACTACTATAATAACGTGCAATGCCAACCCACTCTATTGTATTAAATATAAAAAAGTACACCGTGCAATTATTGCTTTTTGTCAAGCTAATCGAGGCCGTGAACTTGGGAATTTTTATTTGAAACGTATATGCCATGGTTTTTCCCCCGAGTCATGATCGTGTTTTTCTACTATTGTGGTATTTATTTTTCTCGCTATAAATTTTAAAAAACTGGGATGTGCAATATAGACATGCACCAGTTAACTGCAGCACTTTGTCGGGGATGCGTTTTTGGCAAATAGCGGTTTAGTTTCGGATTCTCAGAATTCATAAATTTCAGTCTTGTGTGTTGAGTCTCGGAGTTCAAATTGTGCAATGAAACAAGTGTGCAATGAAACATGCGACACAGATTGGGCGTGAATTCAAGCTAAAGATAATATTGAAATTCTTGTAACTTGACCTTAAAATACAAAGATGCAAAATATAGTTTATTAGTCACAAGTTTGACTTTCTGCGTAATTGTCGCTGAATTCCTGCCAGTTTTGCTGTAAACAGGATGCGTTTAACCCTAAATGATTGTTTTGAATACGCGAGAGACAAATAATTTATAAAATGAATCATTATATACACATTGGGAGTGTCCACACTTGGATTGTGTTGACGGTATCAAAGTCCTACGTAAGAGATTGTAGACGGGATTGGCTTTTATCCAAGTAATTCTGGCAAAAGTAGGCTTAACATTTTAGGTGAAGATTTCTAAAGTCGATTGTGTAATTTGCAGTCGTTTGGCATATCGTCATCTTTTTCTTCCTGTTCAAAATTCTCACTTGTAGTCAAAGTCGGTTTTTTGTGATACTTTCCCGGTTTGAGATCAAACGTCTTCGTGAAAATCGACGTTTTCCTTGGTGGAGTCTCAATTTTTTGAATGTGCACTATTTTATTGACTTTTATTTGTTATTCATTAACATCGAAATAATGGGATTTCGTACCAGGAGTAGGAATGTAACACGTGTTTTTTTTAAAAAATACGCAGTGGGTCTCGGTGGCGTGATGATGTAATGACCCTGGAGGAAAGTGCTATTATCGAATAAGGCAAGACAAGACGAGGAGAATATGGCAACGATATTAGTGAATTAACTTGAGGGGGATTTTTCATTTAGTCACGGCTGTGCTTTCATTGAAAAGTTTCGAGGGCAGTGGATGAGGTTGGCAAGGAGCTGACGACCGGATTTTGTCTGGGAGAAATAACCCTGCATTCTTGGCATTTTTCTTGCTGCTTTTCTCAGCCTGTGTTCCTCTCCTTGGTGCAATTATTACTCTGCCTCTAGGCCGGTTCATAATTTTTCAGTGAATGCCTTTGGAAAATGGTTAAGAAATTCTTAAAACACATTTTTACCTCTTCCTTCAAAATTTCACTAAAGTGAATGCACTTTTTGGCCAACTTTAGGTCAACCGATTGTAGCAAACTAGTTTTTAATTGGTTGCTCAATTTTGTGCTTAAAACGATACATCAACTCAAACATTTTTCACACCTTACCAATGCAAATAAACTACAGTGAGATATGATTATAACCATAATCAATGATAACAAGTAAGGGAACGGGGAAGGTTAAAGGTTCTGAGAAATATGGTAGGTATATAGTTTCTTTGTTTTGTACACGTTGTCGATGGATAATGAGTGCAGTAGGCTGTGTATAAAAATCTGCTTAGGTTCCCAGACTTATCCTATATTTGAAGCACTTTTAAGAGAACATAATTGCTGCGGTTTGGACCTTGTTGTATGTCCTGTGATAACTGCTGTGCCTTGTGGAAGGAAGCATATGTCTATGATATAGTTAATGAACGTGGCGGAAGAAATTGTAAGCAAATTGCAAGGTTAATGGAGCAAAAGATTTCGGCTTTCTAATGAAACAGTCAATAAAATTAACGAACCAAATTCGCCAATTTTCACAGTCGGTGCACAGTATGGCCGCCAAAAAATTCTTTTGTGGATATATCCTTTCTTAATCCTCAAGATGCTTGCTTGTCAGTTGAAACAAGGATATCACAATTCACACTTGGACTTTACTTACTTTTGAAGTAGTGCCTGTCTCGGCTGTTCCAGAGGGAAATTTCCAGAGGTTCTGTGAAATATATATAATGTCGCAGACTTGACTCTAAATTTCGCATACATGCAAATAACACGCATACATGTAAAATGGTTTATCCTCTATAAATGGTGTTAAGTGCCTTCCCTGAGTGCAAAAGGATTAGTTTGCAAAAATCATGATTTGACTGCGAATGTAAATGACACTCCATGTGCAGCTTGGTTGTCACCACAAGTAGAAGGCCTACATTTATGGAATGCAAATTAGGTCGACGTTTACAAATTTAGTCTTGGCTGGCAAAGCTGCTATTTCGAATCGCCTAAGCATGCTTTGGTATTAAACAGAAACCTCGTTAACCTTTCAATGGTTATTTCCATAAAAGAAGCTGTGCATAAACAAGGACTCGTTAGTGGTCGTCTCGAATCCTCTTCATACTCGACCATGTTCAGTCTTAACAAGATTGTGCGCATTTATTAGTAGTTACTAAGAGGCACAGCAGCGTTTTGCCATAACAACGTTTGTTGCAGCAACAACAAAAATGCACAGATGTTTATGCTTTGACAGTGCATGCTGTGTGCGACCCTTTTCACGCTGGATGTCATCAAAACATGGCCCTATTTTAAGCACACTCCTTATACAATAAATATACTGGATGTAAGTACTCCATAACAGGGACTTTTATCAGCACATAATTTGGCATTGGCTTTCTGAATTTTAATAAAATAAAAATGGATAAAATACCATCTGTGGGCTGATAAGCCGATTTAATATTTCCATAGGCGGATGAATTGATTAATATTTTCTTTTATGAAAATTGTCCATATCTCCGACCCGCGTATCTTGGTGTCGCATATAGTGTACGTCACTTATTGATCGTTCCTAATTTGCCTCTGGCACCAACAGCGAACAGTATGTGCCTTGGCGTCAGTGACACGAGACCTTAGGTTTTCTGAACGCTTCATGGCTGTCTCCAGGACGAACTGTGTAGGTGCATGCCGACAACCATGCATGCAAGAATGCTGTTTAATATTATACATTGACTAGGAGTGGCCAAAACTTTAAACAGTAGAATTAGAACCCCTCTTAATCGACCTTCTTTTGTCATATCAGGTTCTCCTGTTTAACCGGCGGTTTCAGATGGGTGAAAAAAGTGAGACCTGTACCAATCGAATCGACACATTTTTTCAGAAATCATTTGTTCAAATAAGTATTAATTTCGTAAAATAGACAGTTTTAGCATGCCAACCTTAACTTTAACGGCGGGAAGGGCAGAACCACGCTTGCGCACCCATTACGTTAAGTTAGTTCAATGCGTGGCTCCTCCCTTCCCGCCATTAAAGTTAAGGTAAGCATAAAGACGTTGGCATGCTAAAACTGTCTACTATCATCTTGGTCAAGATGATATTCATCGTCGGCCTATTGAAGCTTTATCCACAAAGACCAGTGTCTTGTATATATTTATGTTGTTGGATTGGTGGTTTTTTTTACTTGTGCAGTTGGATTAATATTTTGAAAGCAGCGGTTCACTGACATAAAATTAAAGAATTGCTGAGGAGATACAGTGGTATTGTGACGCCAAGAGACCAGTTTGAAGGAGTGGGTAAAGTCTACATACAATAAACAGATAGACATGTGGCATTTTGATGAAGTGGAACGTTACCAGTCTCGGTACTCGTTTTTCAAAATGCAAACATAACATATGCGAGAATATAAAAGCAAGATCTACCTTGTGCTATCTATACTAGAGTTTCGTATGTTGTATTTTAATAACAAGATAAGAGACTTGAATTAATAAAGCTGTTCCATAGAACTGGTGACGTAAATTAATAGGTTGGGCAATTCCACCCTGCTGTTTTTGCGTTGGTTGAGCATCACTATGACGTATATAGGGGTTATTATTATTATTAAACTTTCAAAAAAACATGTTTGTACCCAAATAAAAACTGTGCTGTTGTAACTGTTAGTCTGCTATAGTGCAAATCGTTATTGGTCGGTGATGTACATTAATGACTGTAATCGCACAAAAGTCTGGTTATTTTCCCTATGGTTTCGAGGCCATGTGAATTTGAATGGTTTTTGAAGTCACATGATGTCGTCTTTGACATCTTTATTTTGAACAGCCCTCTCCATGACAGTTCAGCTAACAGACATTTGGGGAAGACTGGCAGGATGTGCCATACGTCTGTTATAAAATCGTTCAAGGGATCAATAAATTCGCGAGTCTTGTGTTTCGACATCTGGCAGTATGCGGTTAGGGTTAGAACGTTACATTTTCTCACAAATCAATCGGTCCCTCACCTTTGACTTTTCCTCTTAAGATGGTGGTATGGTTAACGTTTTAGACTTCTCCAAGTCGGTCTTTCAACCTGGAAGACTTCTTCAAAACAGAGGTTTGGCCTAGGCCCAGAATGGGTTTTTTAAAGAATTATAAACCGTGTTTACATCCTATTTTTTTATATTTTTTTTAGTGCAGTTGGCCTTGTAAATATAGCTTTAGGGTTTGTTTGTTACTACTTTACTATTGCTCTTACAACCTTTTTTTTTAGTTTGCGAGATAGGTATCCTAAAGAATTATAACCCTGGGTTAGGTTATGATGCCGTCTCCATGCGTGTGTGTGGGAATGACTGGATTATTATAAAGAATTTCTAGACGCTTAAAGTACGATTTGTTCATAAATAACATAGTTGTTTGTCTATTTTGAAAGTAGACAATAGAGAAATGAAATCCAGAACCCACTCACAAAATCTCTGATGGCCCAGATGGATGGAAGCATTTTCGGCCTGGCAGCAAGCCTATTTTATACAAGGAGGGAGCTTGGTGTGGGGCTGTATCCACAATATGTGGCAGTAGTTTCATACACAGTATATCAAATATGAGACGTCGAGAATTGCCTTCATGGCCTTCAAAAACTCTTGAAGTTAATCTTCTGCTCATTCACGAAGCGATTGGAGGACCAGAGTGGATGGTTCAGCTGGATAATACTGTACTTCAATCGATCATTTTGGGTCACTGGAGAAACTCAAATATCAGTATCATAGAAAACCTTCGAGGCATAATCAGGCATTCGTACTCTCTCGTATTCTTAACGGGTTTATAAACCAAATTGAGTTAAGTTGGGGAACGATAATGGCAAAAAAAAAATTGAACAAGTTGACCAAAAGTGCTTGAGCAGTCAAGCCAATGTTCAAAAATGTTTCCACCTTATTAAGTAATGAATTACATGCAACTGATGATATTGCGATGGTATTTTTCTCTGAATATTGCTTTTGACACGAACTATATTTAAATATAAATTCTATTTTAAGTTTGAAACAATGGCTACATTTTGTCTGACATGCATCATTATTAAGCATTCAATTCAAACTGTTTGTTTACCATTTGTTTCAGCATGAGTTCAATGTATACGAAGCTGTGTGACATAGTGAAATACAAGAGAATTTATTAATATAAATGACTGTCACTCAGGTAGAACTGTGTGTAGAACTATATAAGTGCAAATTATATTTTTCACCTTTCTCTTCAGGAGTTTTTCGAAATTGTTTGGCGACCTGGTTGCGAAAATACCATGCATTAATTTTTCAGTTTAGAAAGTAGTTTCTTATCATTTGCATGATACTGTTTTCATATCCTTTGGTAGTGGGTTTCTCATTGGTGGAATAAGATTCAGATAACGGTCTGCGGTAAAAACATGGGAAGAATTTCATTATTTTTTTATGCAAAGAGATGGGGGGCTGAGCATCTATATAAGGCTATCATCTTTTATTTGAGAACTGGCATGACATGAACAAAACATGAAAAAATTGATCTAGGGGCCGTTTCTTCAACTTGTTTAATACACTGTAGCTCTAGTCTTGTTGTATCTTAGGCCATACTCTGCAATTCAGCAGATTGCCAAAACAGATGGATTCAATGATCCCCATTGAAATTTTAGAGCTTTCTGGCATCTGTTTACGTCCATCCATCTGGTACTTTTAATGCTGTATGTTCAAAATGTTAAGACTACCATGATGTGT
Organism: Ophyiulus pilosus; assembly: GCA_033995625.1. Classification (NCBI taxonomy): domain Eukaryota; kingdom Metazoa; phylum Arthropoda; class Diplopoda; order Julida; family Julidae; genus Ophyiulus; species Ophyiulus pilosus. Next base: position 47,330 of record JAUJYV010000050.1, read on the forward strand.
CGAAACTCTTTATTAAATTTTAAATTAAATTGATTTTGAAACACTCGCGTTTGGAAAGGGGAAATTACGTATATTGGAAAACCGGGAAGATTTACGATTAAAGAGGAGATGGAGGTAATGTTAACATGTTTCAGAAGTGCTGGCCTAGTTATAAATTTTCAGTTGAAGCCTACACCCACAGTCAGGAAAGTTAACTGGTTTACATACAACCATATAAGTACAACGTGGAGAATTACCAAATTCCAAAGGGGCAACTCAAAAAGTCGAGTTTATATAACGCAGTATTTTGTGAAATTCTTCATAAGCCACATTAGAGGTTATCTAAAATACTTCCAATATGAATGTTTACTACATCAAGCTATTGTTTAATACGCAGTACTGTTTATAGGCTTTATATAGATATTACATAGCTTTTGGTCGATGAAAACGTGCATATCTGACTTGATGACCGCTTTAGTAGTCAGCATTTTCACTTGGCTGTTGATCGATACCAGACATGCTGAATGCTGATTAAATCAATATAATGTATCTTATGTTTAGATGTTTAGTGGTCAACTATTCAACTTAACGAGCTGTAACCATTAATTGGAATTGGGTTTTTGTTTTAGTTGGACGTAAGTCAAACTATAAATTACACTAATTAAAATTGTTAATAACCCAATGCAAAGACAAATTCTAGACCCGGTTATGAATATCAATGCATAAACAAGGCCTACTTGTTAAATAATAATAATAATCTTTGTTGTAGATTCATGTATAAAAAAGTTTATTCGTAAGTACATATTTACGAATAAACTTTCGCTACGAATTGCTTGTTTTATGCAAAAATGTTGATTTATAAATAATGAAGTTAGCTACGAGCAGTTAACCTAATTTTGCGAAGTGACCTGACAAGAAAACTTGATTAAGTTCAGTTTGTCAGCTGCATGTTAAACTGGTTATTTAGAACATTGAGAGCATATAATTACGGCCAGTTTAAGATGGACATAATGGAGAACATGATGTTGACCACAATTCCTGTGTATAACCATTGCTTTTTTTTTTTTTGGATGTAGCTACAATGCTCCAAATGATATTATTGGTTCATGTGCATAAAAGAATAGAAATGTTGCACAATACCTTGTAATAAAATTGAAAGCCAAAGTGCAACGCTGGTATTTGTCATACATGCATGTGAAAAGAGAAGTTTAATTAATTCTGATATCATAACCTAATCCAGTCTTAAATATGGTGATTAGCTCAGCAAATTTTGATTCATCGCGAACAAATGAGAGCTGGGATTAGTTTAGGTAGTGTTTCACAATTGAACTTCTTGTCATGTCGATTTGTTTGCCGTGTAATTCTGCATTAATTTAAACCATTTTATTAGCCGATTCATCGCTCTTGTGCGAATTTATTTGGTGTATATTGGGCAATTAAATATTAAAATTCCATACGCTAATTTTCAAGACCTTGCTGCAGTGCTGTTTGAATAATTAAATCGATTGCCCTACTATTTGTTGGATGATATCATTAGAGGCTGGCAAGCTCTTGAAGGGTCATTCCATATTTTTTCATTATTCATATCTCGTGACATTGATCTAAAATGCATTTAATTTTTAACTTCTTGGAAGTTGGATTTTGCTGACCATTGAATATGGTAGGAAGTTTCAAAACTAGAAGTTTAAGACGATCATATGAAATGAACCTATAATTCTTAGAAGAAAAAAGGAAAATTAGTCTTATCTATTTTTTCGGCATTAATTAGATTCTAAATTACAGGAAATTAGGGTTTAAATTCAATTCCCAAAGTTGTTTGAAAGTCAGAATTTTTTTTTCTCTCATATTTTGGTTTAAATATCCTTCGTATTATTTTGAAGTTAAAATTGTAGGGACTTGTTTAAGACGTCATTAAATTATTCGGCCTTCGTAGAAAGTAACACAGCCATCAACTATGTATAAGATACATTAAGGGACTCGTAAAAAGTAAAACACCACATTGGTAATAATAAAAATAAATGGTCTGTTGTACTGTATAACAAATACTGTTTTCCAAGTATGGACTGAGATTTCAACTATGTTAGATAATACCGCACATTAAAATAAATTTGCAATAATTAGAAAAGCTTGAAATGTTTTTCTTACACGTTCTAAGCACTTAGGAGAATACCTTGAACTCTTTGCAACTGATTATGGTTGCTATAACGAGACTCACTGGACAAGATTCATGACCCTAATTAACTGCATGGCTTTTCAAACCAGCATGGATATATGGTAACAGTATTTGCAAATGCTTATCGTTTAATCGTGCCTAGCAGTTAAAAAACATCAAATGCTTTGCCGAGACCTCATTTTTATAGCGTGTTGTTTGCCTAAACTTATACAAGAGACAAAAGCTGGAATACAGGTGATACTACGCACACTTTTTCAAGGTTCTTCTACCTGAAAAACACGAGAGTACAAGTGGCCCACCCATGCAAATAAATGTCAAAATTACTGGCTTTAAATTGATAGCGTCGCCAACAGATTTGATTTCCGCAATTTTTTTTTTTTAAAGAGATGACATAAAAGTCACGCGTTTTTAACGAGATATGTCGACTTGTACTTTGGTAACATTTCTCGTTATTTCTTTGACATCATTTAATTTTGTTTATCACTAAGCTCCATTTTGAAAGGTGCAACTCCTGAATTTAATCTTCTGCTCATTTTGGCTATTTTTATTGTTGTTATTTGGCCGACAATTATAGTAACACATTGACTGAAAAACACTGGAATACAAGATACCAAACCAAGTGTGGTATGTAAGAAATTCGTGAAGTTTTGGAAGATATTCGAAATTACTGAGTAAAATGGTAGCATCTGTTTGAAGGTAAAGGTGTTTTTCAGTACCATAATACCTACCTGAATTCGTATGAACTTTTATGCCTTTCAGTACCTTGGTACTGGTTTTTTTAACGTTTCGCTATGCTGTCATTTCTAAGAAATAACCAGTGGGTTCTTTGGTAGGAATTGTGTTGTGTACAGGAAAACTTGTCGAAAGTATGCTCATCACGTGATGTTTAGTTTCAGATTGAATCCTTGATTATTTTTGCATCGATTTTGTTGTGTACCAAGCTTATTTCCTTGTTGGAAAATAAAATCCATGTGTTAGGATGAGCTGTATTTAATTATACATTGCCCTTCCAGGGGAAAAAAAACCTATGTGGATGGTGTTAACTTTTAACTAGCACCACGGTCAATGATGTGGCCTCGAATAGCTTTTATTTGTGATACTAAAAACACCAAATTGCACTGCACGTGTAGCTGTTATAAAATTCAAATTAGTACATTGTTCTTATCGAATAGGTTTATTTTAGACTTACGAATATGTCCTTGTCCACGCTTTCCATTCCAGTATGCAGACGTGTTTCGAAGGGTTGTGAGGGTAATTTAACTCTTTATTTGGTTGTGATGTAATTGTACATGGTTATCAGAGTTTTTGTGCGTGTTTCTTTGTAAATTGATTTTCTAAAAATATCAAACCAACTAGCGTTATTATCGTTATACTATCGTACATTGGGCTAAAAACGATTGTTGGGGTCCCTCTTATCCGATATAACGATTTTTTAACCGAACTTCCATTTTCACTATTCAGTGACAAGTACAGTACAAACTAATTTCATCTTTGTTAGATTAAATGGCATTACCAAATTTAGAATCACATAATATGTAAAATTTAACAAGTTGTGGCTTATTGGTAGAATAAATCATTATTTGATGTGATTTACGCAATGTAAGAATCGTTAAAAACTTTGCACATGGTTACCAACTTTGTAGTACAAGAGACTTTAATTATATTGAAATTTGTAAAGCCTTTATGGTGTCGACTTATTTTTAACCCTATTATAATGCTGATTGTTTTTTGGTAGTTTTATTTGACTTCCATATACATAATTGTCCAAACGTTGTAACTTTTGAATGGCAACGTGGACATAAAACTTCTCGCACTTCCCAGGCATTTCGCAGAGCAAACATTCACACCCTGTTCAATATAAAGATAACATTGAATTAGTTGCATTTTTGACCTTGGGCATGTAGACGAAATTTATAGCTTGAATTTCTTATCGATGAAGAAAATTGCAATTTCAGTGTTATGTGCGTTTAGTGTAAGATTGTTTTGAACGCGCAAATTATGAGTTGGTACTATGTAGACAAAAGGGCCTTGGGTGTCGTTATGTAAAATTAATGAAGAAAGATAACTTATTTGGGGTTTCACTGCGGTTATGAGCATGTACATGTATTTCGCATCTGTGGTACAGTAGTTTAGAAGCAATTTTGCAACATGTCGTTCCCTTGCTATATTTTTAGTCATTATCATTACTCATTTCCATCAGGTATTTCTTTCGGTTTTTGTTTTTTGTTGTAAAATGACAGCGAAAGCAAAAAAGGTCCAGTACTTTTTAAACCAGACATTTGACAAATATGGTGCTCTGCAATTCTGCTATTGCGACATTGATGTATTGGTAATACATGCATGTGTAAACAAATAATATTACTTCCATATAAATTAGGATCTGATTAGGAGTTATTTCGCCCATACAATGAGTTGTTTTGTGCTTTTCTACGCGTCATTGTTGTAGAATAACATAAAAATGGTAACCATCAATAGTTAATTGGGCCGTAAAACTTGATGTGCTTGTAGTGGAATTACTAGAACCTCGATTCAAAATGGAAACTCCATACTCCTGTGGAATGCAAGAGCCAAATTCATTCTTGCATGCAGTAATAGTGAAACGGCAGTTTTTCACATGGATTTATCCACCGGCTAAGGAAGACTATTTGCAGATGTTTGCAAGAAGTTTAAAAATAACGTTTGCATCTGCACAGTGAAGATCTAATTTGCAGATTTGATAAAAAAAATGTACGTGAATGCTAAACAAGGAAGACGTGAAGCAATGTTGCAGAACTTTAAATACGTCTGTATACCTGCCCATTCAGTATATAATGCCTGATGTGCTGATTCATGCATCAATAAACAGTAAAGAATATTTTATGAATTACCATTGAAAGATATTTCTTGGTCATTATATGATTATCATGATCTGCTTGGTTTAATTTGGATAATACCAGCATGTTTATGCGCTCATCTGCATAATTCTGTGCTGCATCTTTTCAAAATTAATAATGGAAGTTGCACGTTATTGCAAGTCCATTTTCTGTATTTTATTAAAGGAATTGCAGGGCGGCCTCCGAGGAAGTTATTTTAAGATAAGCTAAATGCAGTTGGATTCAAAGTTTTATTCTGCACAATTTTACAAAGTTAATTATATCAGTTGTTAGTAGGATTAATATTTTCATGGATACTCAGTTTTCACTGTTTGTCTTAATTGGACATTGGAGCCATCATTCAATTTCTAATTTGATATGGTTCTATCTTAAGGTTTGAAACTTTTGAAAATGTAACCTTCCTACAATTCTAGTTTGAAAAAAAGGGCAGTTTCTGTCGAACATTTTTCTGGGTATTTCTCATCTTACCAGATGTTTCCGAAATGAGAATCAAGCAAGTTTCAAGCTTGCATTCTGAGCTTGTAGACTTCTAGGCTGTGTCATCGCACTCTGTGCACAGTAAATCCTTTATTGAATCCCCCCAATGTTTTGTCATCGTTTCTAATTTTCTATATTTATCGATGCACGGATTTATTCTCCCACTGCTTTTATTTATATGGAAAAAGTCATGCTGGCTAGAGAGCAATGCCTTTTCCATTACTGTCTGATGAGCCTGTGAAATGCATTGAGTTTTGGTTGCGCATACAGTAGAAGGCGTTTTTCTATACTGTGGCTCTATTTGTAATATAAAATGATGTGGGTTTGGGTAATAAAAGGCAAATGGATTGCGCTCATGTATAAATAAGTTAAGCTATATAAACTGCGCTCTATACTGTATTTTCAAAGAGGCTATGGTTGAAGCTCCTCGCTAAATTCGGCCTATTATCTCGCAATTTTAACTTACACACAGACATTTCTTTTATGGGGATGTATTTGATCTCATAAATGCTAGTTTTGGAATATCTTGGAAACTACCCACGTTAGTTGGAATACACTATAGTTACTGTTAGTAAATATGAGTATAGGGAAGAAAATTGGTAGATGCAATTGCCATCATATCCTTGTCATTATATCGTCGTGTCTACTCTCTTGCAATATTCAGTATTTCTAAAATACAGACAAATGTTAATTTATCTGTTGTATAATATTGGCATTTTAAATGTCTTGATTTTCTTGTTATTTGTTTCTATGTTAAGAAAAAACTGGCTTCGTGTCATACTATTGACTTTCACTTACATGTATATCGACTTCTTGCCAAATTGAAATTGGAGTGCCATGCATAGTCTTCAGAGTTCAACTTCTATCGTTGATTCAATTGGATTCCAGTGGGGATGCATTGCATGTACAAATGTCTTGATTGATTGAGGTTGCGTGGTCTAGGTGATATTCATTTCCTCGAATTTCAGCTATTGTTTTTTCTTTTTTTGTCTTCTTCTGTAACACTGGAACGTCATTATTTGTAGACCAATACCACCCACCTGTGAGATTTCGATTGAACGAGCCGATGATACACATAATAAAAAATAAATAACTTCCATTCTTGGATGCTTATTGCTGTTTTTATTCCTGTTTATAAGATGCTTACCATTTTAATATTCTTGGAACATCACTGTTGGGCCACCCGCTAGATTACCATAAAACGAGCCATTAAAAAACATGATAAGTTTTTGCTGTTGTTTCTTTGGTCATGAGGATTTTAGGAGATTGTCAAAATGTAAATGTGACTGTCAACAAGTTTTGAATTGGTAGTTTTTACAACCCGGATTAATGCTATTTTTTATTCATACACGACGTATTGTCTCTGGTGCATAGTTAGGATGGCATTCATGCAAATGTGGCCTTTCTTCACGCATAAACGTTATCTTGAATCGGCTATATCTTTCTTGGGTGCATATTTACTCTATATTCGACTGCGATATCTGGGTTCGAAACCCGGGTCCAGACTGCGGGTTTAAATCTCGACTTCTTAACCCCTCACATGCACTATGGTCGAGGACATCTTTAAATAAACTCAAATCAGCAAACAAAGTTTGTGTATTCTAGATTTGATTCTGTACTTTGTCCATGGATCTATGAGGAGTCGGTATGCATTGGATCGATATCTAAGGATAGTAGGTTTCCGATAAAGATTCATCAAATTTACATTCGGTTCAACTTTTTCCTTGAAACTATATTCTATACAGGTTCGGAGGAAAACAATTGCACGGGCGTGTGTCAATATTTGGAAAGATTCTTGGAATCCTTTAGAATCACATTTCATTACCCTGCTGATTGATATTATGGCGTAGGAGCGACACTTTTCAATATCGGACGAAAGCTGCCTGTTTTATATACGGTGTATATGCATGTTACACCCACTACGTTTTCTAGACAGTTCCATAAATTCTTAACGTCTCAATCTATGAAGAGTGCGGGGAAACGTCGGCTGGTAGCGGGGTCCTTTCATGCGCAACCATTTGCATAAACTAAAAATCTGTAGATAAATGATAAAACGTACATTGCAATTGATGGAAATTTCATATCTATACGGTATGCTTAATAATGGATGAAGACCTGTTTCAATGTAAACAAAATTTCATATAATCTATATGTTATGTGGGCGATATAAGATTTTGTTAATCATAATATAAATACAACTGAAAGTAATGTAGTCTGTATTTTACAATACAAAGTACTATAATCAATAAATCACTGAAGAATAGGGAGATTGAGCCAGCCAACGTCTTTATACTGATCTTAACTGTAATGGCGGGAAAGGATGAGCATAGCCTTGAATTACCCAATGAATTAACTGAACGCTATGAGTGCGCATGCGTGGTTCACTATAAAGACGTTGGCGGGCTCAATCTCACTATTCTTTAAATAATGTTAATCTGAACTCTTGTCGTATTGCAAATTGTTGGCGGGTGCCTTAGTAGCACATGTTATTGAAATTGTTCCTAATTATTGCTAAAGTGAGCTTTAAATACGTTACCTATCTTTGTTTAGTCTAGCATATCCTACTAACAAAAACAAACGCCATAACAACAACACGTGATTAAAATTCGGTATGGTGTTTACAGTAACTCGAAATGCAGAACGCACAGATGGCATAGTCGTCAGTCTTGCAAATCCAAATGCAGGAGTTTATAAGCGATGTTCAAAATGAACTGCTTATCTTATTTGCAACTTGGGTTCCCACAGTTAATGCATATGCATACTGAATGATTGCAATATGCTATGGCTGCCTCGGGCTGAGTAAATACTGCAATATTTTATTTGAAAATGCTTTTTCTTGCAGAGATTAACGCAGATCGATTCCACTGCAAACTTCAAAGTGTTTAGCTAATCAAGGCAAATTTCTGATAGAAACAGAAGGTAGCTTTTGGAAATGGTGCGCTGTTTTTGTCTTTTACGAGCGGCCTCGTTTAGACGTAGGGGAAATGATTATTGACGATTGCATCCCACGTACAACTTGTGCATGTTTGTGCTTTTAGATAGTCAAGCAGAAACAAAAGCTGCAACTATGATATATTTATCTACAATGTTCGGTGTATATACACGCATTCGGTTGTGAAAATCCGAGCATCGTTTTAGTTTATCATTCCAATTGTGAACATTTAAGTCGTGCTCTATTACGACCCACTCATTCGAATAAACCTAATTAAATGTAATTACATGGACTATGTTGAGCTTTGTTTAAATATAATTTTTCAGGACCTAAGTAGGAAACTCTGCATTTTTATGCAACGTCATGGCATTTGCTTTCATGTCATATGCGCTTGTCTGACTTCTGACAGAAATTTGAAGGGTTGAAATATAGTATCTTGAAGCTTTAAAGCTCTCTTATAGGTGACAGTTTTAATTTACTTTGCTATTATTGCTTGGTCCAAAAATAATTGCAAACTGTACTAATCATTTTGTTTTAAAATGTATTTGTCAGAACAACTTTGAGACAATCTGAGACTAGATGGCATCACTGAACACATTCCGATGTTTAAATTCACATTGTTTTTGGTAGATGATGGGTTGTCATCTTTTTTTAAGTGAAGTTAAATTTAGTCAATAAATAAATATAATGTACCCAACCAACAGACCTACAATGTATAGCTGGTATCGACCTGCATGGTTGGTATAATAATATGTGAAGAACTCGTTCGTTAGTGTGGATAACGGCCTTTGTGATCACGTGTTCTCATTGCTGTTCTCATAAATGTGTCAACTGTTATGACTTTGGCTCTCCAACTCGGACTACTATTTTTTGGCAGTAACGTCAATAAATGTGTTTAGTCACGTTTTTAACCTTTTGTTTGCGTGTGGGCTGTGCAATATATGATGACGGTTCTCGGTGTCTGTGTTATTTGCTACAATACCCCAAGACTAGCACTTGATGGTGGCAGAAAAACCGTGTTTTTTATTGATTTCCACTTTTTTGTTGATCTATATAACGGCGGTGTAAGAACGTGAATGAGGACATATTTGAAAGATTGATGAAAATGTGTCCACTTTATATACGAGTATTGGTTGTACAAGTATAAAGAATACTGGTGTTTAAGTGTAAATGATCGTTGATTCATTTATAATTTAAGCTGAAGAACCGTCTATACTTAAGTGTTCAGCGTGGTTCTTGCTTAATCTTTGCTGTCTAAACTGTCACTGGTCATTTGTCATATAGGAGTTTTCAAAAACACATGTTTTTGAAGATCAAAACGTTGCCTTTAAATGGCATATAATCACGAATTTGTTGAGACATCTTCAACTTGACCAGTATACATTAAAGGGGTAACAATAAATAATGTAAATGTAACACATCTGTTGGTGCTATTATTTTCTCTATAATGCATTCTGCATGATTATATACCTAATCTTGAATCCACGGTGGCTTTTGAACCTTTCTAGAAGAGCTTCACATGCAGGATATTACGTGTGGACTTTTACTTTATGAATATTTGATGAAATTTGGCGGAAATAAGAGGGTTTTTTTTAAAGATATTATATCCCGTTAAACCCATTGGCTACATTCAAGAGTAATATAGTTTGGTAAATTATCTTCAAGAATGAGCGTCGTTTTCTATTTCGTCCGCAATTCTTGTCCAGGCTTATGCAAAGCTGAATCGTCCAGAAGTAAATTTTAGCTGTTTTTTGAATATTTCATGCAACTGCCTACCGACATAAAACTGAATGGGCGCTTTATTGACGTCGTTTCAATGGGTTAGGGTCTATACGTTTCTATTCGCTAGACGATATAGAAAAGCTCATTTCCAATGAAGGATAAAATTGTGAAATTCACTTTTTATAAATTGATGTGATAAAACGTACGTCACTGCACTAACGGTCAAGGTGACTTGTCAATGGTCTTTGTCAGTTTATTTAAATCGATCTGTTTCAATGTCCATTTGCTACAAGTACAAGTTTGTCCTTGATGTTTATTTTAAAAAAAACTTAGCATGATAATTACGACTCTCTCTGTCCTCAGGAGCCACATTTACTACTTCCTAATTGCATGTTTCATGCTATATGTCAGTTTGTGTAAAAAAAGTAAGGCCGTTCTTTAATGACTTCATAGTTGCGTAATTAACCAAAGTTGCATATATTGGGTCTACATTATACCGGTACAACATGGCAGCAGTTTTAATTTCTTTAGGGCCTTGTTAGATATACATTACACAAATAATGACCTGCAATTACTGCTGTTACAAAGTGACATGGAGCCAAGCTTGTATTTTGGATATAACATTCCAAAACGCAAGCACCAATGGTGATGAACTTGTCTTTAAATTACTAACGCCATTGTAATCGCTTGTCCCTTGTCAAAAAATTACGAAGTTAACTTTTAATTTCAACGTTATTTTTGGAAGTCAACGACTCTACATTTCAGGAATTTATAGTCAGAGACTACCTTTTTCAAAATCCTGGCGCCATCTATGATGAATTCTGGGCAGCTGCTATACGAACGGGATTTCCAATAGCAGAATAGCGTCCAAATATAATTTTGTAGAGTGTTTATTATCATCTGCAATCATTTCAAACGTATACCCAACTTACATAGGACGATGTCGAGTAGGGTTATTTCTATTTCATGATATTGGATACCTATTCAACAAATTCAATTGCTTTGTTGTGCCTTCGGAAATATTCCGCACAATAAACGTACATCATATATAGGGTTTTTTCTAAAGAAGGTGGTGTTTTCTAATCTTCGCATAAACCCACACACGCATTCCGCTCACGTCCATATAAAAAAAAAGAAAGACGGAGATTGAGATTGAGTTTTTTGCACTCTGTAGGAATTTGAAATAGCGTATATGCAGTTGTGTATAGAACGTCTCGATCATGTGCTTCTTTTCGCATCAGTACATTGATGGTCTTCAACGTGTTTTCAAGAATCATGGAGCGAAGGACCAATTTTTAAGAGGGTATTAAGAAGGCAAAACGTATATATGCTATAGTATTTTCTAACAAGTCGTAGATCAACCACATGTTATGTGTACATATCGCTGATAGGCTCGTACTCTTTTGAACGTCATGTAATACGTATCATTCTGCGATCATGCCACCGAATATTCTTAAGACATAAAATTGCATCAACCTTGAATCGTATTTGCTTAAAAATTTCATTCGCGTGCTGTGGGTTAATGTATATGTACATGTTTAATTAAAATACTGACGAACTTATTTGACGCAGATTGAACCTTTTATCTGCCTTTCATAATGAGATTATATATTCGCTTGTCATTTAAATTATTCTTACTAAATATTGCAACATAGTTATCAATCAAGAGTTACGAGACAGTTTTCGCGTGCCAACATCTTTATACCTACCTCAACTTTAATGGCGGGAAGGGAAGAACCACGCATGCGCATCGTTTACGTTCAGTTATTTCATTGGGTGGTTCAATGCCCCGTCCCGCCCTTAAAGTTAAGATAAGTATAAAGACGTTGGCATGCGAAAACTGTCTACTGAATTACCATATTCCTGTAATTGTATAGCTGATTTGCATTCATGTGGCTTTATATTAGTGGTTGTCACATGTGTAGCCTCATTAATTTGAGAACTCGGATGATGAACATGTTAACAAAAATTAGCAAAACAGTCCTGTGTGTATATTTCGACAGAAAACAGATTGTTCAATTAATTCAAATTCTTTGCTAAAATGTTAATCTGCCAATTTGCATCATCCTTAAATCCTCTTTCAACAGGTGTTCGCAGGTAATTGTGAGGGGTTGCTATCCAATTAGTCATCTTAATACGTCACTGGCGATAATATTGCCGAGCAACGAGTAGTATATAGTCGGTATTTATGTGCAATGTCGTTATAGAGTGCTGCTGTTTTGCTTGCTATTGCCAATAAAAAGGGGTCCATGTGCAGTGAATCTACATTGCCTTATCTGAGGCCCGTTTGCTACTTCGCCTTTTTTTACTGCCTGTAATCTAATCTTTCAGACTGAGACTATCTTTAATTTTATGCCTGGATTTGAGTTACTTTTTGCAGGCATTTAAGAAATTGTTTCACTGCACGCATACGAGCCAATGTGATGGAGCTTCTGCAATTTCACGTCTTGCAAGATCAATCGATTTTTCTTGCCATTGTTGTTCAAGCCCATAAAATGTGACGCTTGTTTAACCCCTTTTTTGCATTGGAAGCAACGCTGCCAATTTCATTACGAAAATCTTTTCGTGATCACTGAAGTTTATAAATGGTGCAAACATTGCCAAATAGGATTTTAGGAGAGTGCATTAATCATTTATGGCCCGTTGAAGCAATCTACAAACGTATACCGGGTGATAAAAACAGGTGCCAATGTGCAGTTTCGTTATAACGCGTTTTAATCTATACTTAATTTAATAGGAGATCTGTGAAATACCGAAAAGTTTCTAGTGACATACGCTAAATAGTAGTATTGAAAATGCCATGGCTGATACACCTCCAGGTGATAGTTAACCGGAATTTTCCATGACTTTGATATTTATTTAAGTTTCTGTAGTTTCATTTTCTATATTAGCATAGTGATTTCTTAAATCAAGCTTTGAGGAAATTTCCATATAGTGCGTTACCTAACGACATGAAAGTCATATTCGTGACCACTATTGTTCATATATGTGATTTTGCAATGACGTAATTCCTTGTGGGGAAATTTGGCGAGTAATAGTTTCAACTGTTTCATGTTCGTAGATTCGTGATAGAATCAGGAGTTTTCATACTGTTGACAATATAACATTATCGCTAACATGGATATAGGTTTATTAATCATTTGAATTTTCCGTTTTCAAAAGGGGATATACCAATTATACTCCCCCAGTTCCCACACAATGTGATGGGTGGTATTTCGTGATTCAGCAGCACCCATTATCGATTTTATTAAGAAGGAATAAGCGTTGGAAACGTACTGTAGATAGAGTATGCCAGCTTCAAACCAAATCTTTTTTGAATTTATTTATAATTATCTATTTTGGCTGCAAATTAGGGGATATCTATAAATTGCATCTGGAGGATTACCCATTATGAAAAGACGCGAATAGGGAGTTTCATCTTGCTGAACTATAGGCTACCATTGCCTATATGTGTATGGCCCCTTTTTTGCATTGATGACCAGCTTTGGTGCATACATACAAAAACTTGATGGCGTGCGTAGGCAAAACTTGACCTCCTATATGAAAATGCAAACTCGGACGTGATTGCGTTCACGCCCCAATTTTCCAAGTCGTCAGATATAGGTTGGCCAATTTGTAAGGGCCAAGTACTTCCCTGAAATACGAAGCGCCAAAAATGGTGTCTTATCTCCACGTTCTCGGAGTTTCCTACTTCTGTTTAGTTTTGTGTTTTTGTGGAAGTGCAACGTGGGAGGGACGTAGTTGCAGAAAAGCTTTAATAAATAGAGATAAGCAAACCCCAGAACTTAAGAAATATAGCGTAGGCGCTCCCTTGTGAACAGATTGAACTGCCAAAGAACGGGTTGGGTACGAAGGAGGGTTGCACCATGTCCTGCCCTCTGGAGGTTCCGGTTCTAGACTGACGTCATTAGATATGAAATTCACTTTTTTTTTCTGTCTTGTTTGGTACGTGGTTTTGTCAGTGGAAAAACTCCATCAGCGATGCAACCTTCCAGCTATAAAAATTCAATTTTGAGAGATGCACAACCCTGGCTATCCAAGGTGTTCACTGTAGAAGTGACATTGGAATTCATAACTGTGCTGTACTGTGGCACAGATAAGGCCATGGCTGTGTAACGAATACACCCGACTTGTGTCTGACTCTTTTCGATCGGTCCATACACTTTAGTAAAGTTGTGTAAACATGCATGGATTGTTGGTTTTCGAACTTATCAAAACATATGCATGTATTTGGTTAATACAAAAACCGCCTGCTGCTGTCGAGATAAATGGCAATCAGATGATTTAAGTAGGCCTTGCACCAAACACGTATTTTCTAAGCCAGGCGGCGTATTTACACTGTAAGATAGTAGGCGTTTTTGGGAATTTAAGTTCAATTTATAATCTTCTGGCAATGGAGTTTTACCAACTGGATGCATCACCGTTGTACCCAAAAGTTTGTATGGAGAAGTTAAATGTGTAGAACACATTGGAAATTGTGCAATTTGAGCTTGTCAATGTATGCCAATCTCACTTAAAAAAAATGCACATCAGTCCATTCTTTTCAGTAACGTTATTTCCAATTTTTGCTTTAACTAAACATTTCTTTGCAAAGATGTTTGTGTTCTTTGGCATATAGTGTGGCAGGTGTCTTGTGAGTGGCCTAGTTTAAATCCACAAAATAGCGTTCAGTTGCTCAATTACATTGCAAAGAATTGTCCAAACCTGGTTCCCATGAGGTTTTCAATTGATGGATTTAATTGAGCCAGCCTTGGACAGTAATACCTGTTCTTTCTTAAAAGTAGAAATCGATGTCGGTAATGGTATGATATTCCCCATACGCTTTAAAGGCGAGATTTTCTGGGTTTGAAATGTTGTAAGATTGGATTTTCGTTCAAAAATCGATAGAAGATCATGTTGGCATTGTACACAGGCATGTAGCAGACAATATTGAGTTGTTGGGATAGATAAGCTTATATTCAAAATGGCAAATAATGGTAGAATCCTAACTGAATTGAACGAGTATTGTCAACCGTCTTTGTGATATAATAATTGAACTAATAAAGCCATGCTTGTTACCATGCACATCTGCATTTCTTCTTAACTCTGAATCATATTTTAATTGTGATTTATAACGTTCTAAGACAGCTTAAAAGGATTGTTCCTCATCAAGATTACACTGATTACACTCATGGATACACTGTAATTATGATAAGGAATAAATTTTTACATTTTCTGCTTAATTTAATTCTTTATTTTAATAATGAAATTGTGTACAAATGTAATTACTGTATTTGTTTGATTCTGATGATTGCATCATCTCTAAAAAAATATCTGATTTTAAGAAAATATGAATTGTTCAGAATATCTTTTGGAATATATACAATTATATATATTTATATTATTAAAACATTAATTTAAAATTAATTGTTAATGAATGTTATGAAGCTTGCTTGATTTGACATCAGAAAGTCGCAGCTGTTATGCTTTTAGATCAAGTTATAAATGTTAAATGTTGCATGGTTTCAAAAAACATGAACGTGTGTATGGGCGAAAATTGCATCCCACGAACATCTTTGAAGAGTAGTAGTTTCAATAAAAGTCAAACTTGAGTGAGGCTATTGTGGATGTTTTTTTAAAAGCAAAGGCGGGCGTATTTGTTCGGCTTCTTGGTCATGTTACACGCTTTTTCATGTCGTAAAAAAGATATTTGCTAAAACACTTGGAGGAACTATGGATTTTCTTTTCCATTGAGATTTTGGTATACCGTATAGTTTTAAACTGAGGTTAAAATCTATTGATCGATTTGCCGATGCGTATTAGTAGATGGCATTTTGAAAGTTCCGCTTTCGATTTTCCCCAGGTTAGAAAACAGGCAGGCAGCTCGAATGTAGGTTACACTTTGGTGGAAATCAATTTCACCTTTAGCTGAAAATTTATTCGATTAAAGTGAGTACAAAACAGGAGAAAGTGCGATGTTTTACGCCCTCGCAACGCCCAAGTTAACGGCCTTCTATTTCCACTAAATCTCCATACGTCTGCTTGAATTTCCTAATGGTTGCTCCGGGAAATGCTGCAATTCCCCGAGTTCTTCACTTTCTTCCTATACCTGAAAGCTGAAATGACATCACTTCAGTACGTGTTAAAAAAGCTTCTCTTTTCTTCCTACTGCATGAAAACCATCGATGCTTTTCGCCGAAACGCCGTCTCTCTAGCAAGAAATTATCGATTAAACGCACAAAAACGTTTACACTGAACGACATTGCCCCGTGTTAATCAAAATTCATTTAAAATGCTATCCAATAAACCCTCGTTAGGGTGTGGCAATGCAATAGGATTCACTGTATAGTCGAATGCATGCTTCGTTGGCAATCCTATTGTGTATGGGACTGCCAATTAATTTTATTTGTGAGCAATTAATATACTTACTGCACTGGAGTAATGTCTGGTTAATTGGCCTCTTCTTCAAGCCGTTGGTAGCAAATATTGCAATTAGGTGAACCAATCTTATGTGCAGATGGTCGTAACGTTCTCCAGTGAACTCTGGTGGGGGCATCAGTTATTTCCCACTTCTTAAGTAGCTAGACTATTAAATGCTACTGCTATTGCCTCTTTTCCACATCACGAAAGACTTGATATCATTTTTTATGAACATTATTGGTTTTTAGTATGATCAAAGCGTTGTTTGTTAACAAGGATTTATGTTTGAATTTTAAATAACGTGGCATCATTAATTGATTTTGCACAAATTTGTCAAGGCTGTCACACCATAATTTATTAAGAAACTATAAAAAATGGTTTGCAGCCTTTTTTTCTTCTTTTCATTTTGCGTAAAAATCAATTGCTTAAAGTCCGCCTTCACTGTACTACATTTTTTGGGGGGAAACTACTTTAGCAAAGGAATGATGATGGAATTGCAAAAAAAAATGCATTGATCGCAATGATATTTTACCCGCATGATGAACTGGTGTACTGACCACACTGCTCTGCAGACTAGTGAAATCATTATGATCGATGACTACGATTCGGCATTTGGACTATATATATATAAATGATGATCTTCTGGTGTAACAAATATGATGACTGTTTTATAAATGTTGAGACACTTTGCTCGTTTTTTAAAGAATTACGAGAGAATATTTGACGAGTGTTGCGACAAGAAGCGACAGAGGCATATTTTTTGCCAAGGGAAGCTGAAATTGTAGATCTATCCTTTTAAGACCAACCATAATAACGGTATATCGAGACATTTCCGTAGGTTATATATGCAATAAAAGACCCATGTCTCTCCTGTGTATTAAAACTGTTCTTGAGTCAAAAATATACAGGCGGAGATAACATTTGGCTCTCGCTGCTGCGACATATGTGAGCCAGAAATTGATCTCAAATACATGAACTTCGCCTTGCATTATTACATTCTATAGCAGCGAGGGTCATTCTAGAAATTCCCTATCTTTATTACTTAAATGGAAACCTGCATGAAAAGAACGTTAAATTTAATGAACACTATAATAGTTAAAATTTACTTTTCAATTTTCGGAATGTCTTACTCAATGTGATTGTATTACTTTGAAGTGATACTTGTAATCCTGAATATTGTGTCCTCTAGCAATGGTTATCGTTGCAGTAGATGGCAAATTTCCACAAGGTCTCAAACTATGGGCTACACATTGCACACCAATTTATTCAGATTAAATTTCATTTGAGCTTGCAGTGACATCCATTTTAGCAATAAACTTAGTTTCGGCTTAGGGCGTGCTTTCGTCGTTATTCCCAGACTTAATGATTTTGCAATATTTAAAATGTGATAGATGGGAATCATTTCTGGAAAAAAATAGATATGAAGAGTTCTTTGAAGAGTTTGAATGAATTGCTGTGTTGAAACGAATCATAAGACAGACGCCTTTGTTGGCAAGCAATTAAATCTCCACTTAAGAAAGTTCGTCACACATCTCGACATTGACCGAGATATAAAAAATGCAAGGATAAGAATTCAAGTTGTTGATATCTTGTATATATAACTTAATCCGAGCCATGCTCTTTATTTTCCATTTCCAAATTATCTTGAGTTGAACTGCTATATTTGTATAGTGCTGTACTGAATCGAACTGAAGTTATAGTGTTTAGCATTTAGAACCATGAATTTGCCTTTTTAATGATAACGCCATTCAATATGCTCTTAACTAATTCCTTTATTTTTTTTTCTTTTCTTGCAGGTAAGAATGGACTGATGCATTTTGTTTTTATTGGGTAATACGACCGGTAGGAATTGTACAATTTGTCCATTGTGTAACTTGTGTCTCCTGCATTGTTACCGTATTTGTTACGTGCATATATAGATTTTCATACCTAAATCGATAGCTTGAGGAATTGGCGTGCTTTAGAGACTGATGTCACCATGCAGCGTTTTGAATTTAATGTTATTTTTACATTTATTGTGCAGAAATCGATTTAATTATAGCTTTGCATCTTGATCTTAATGCATCGCCACTACGTAGTAATTATTGATCAGGACAGAGGTATTTTATCCAGCTGGTATTTCCAGAGTATTTGAAGCCTTTGAATGCCAAGTATATTCAGTATTGTTGAAGCAATAAAGGAACTCAAATGGAGGTCGACTCTTGATAAATATCAATGGAAACGCCTGCACTTTCTCTCCCTGTAATCGTTGTTGGCATACATGATTTTCAAATTGGGTTACTTTAGTCTGAATATTAAAGTATAAAGCCCATTAACATTCTTGATGTACGAATTTTCCATGAATTCTATTCCTTCGATGTCATGAAAGGTAAACCAATATTGCAGTTAGAATTCGTCTGCAACCTAAAAATTGTTAAAAACCTATTTTACCTTAAACAACCAAATCTATCGAATGGTGTTTTACAACTATTTTTCCTAGTTACCCCAACTGGTTTTTAATGATGTTATGACGACATTTATGGCATTTGGAATGAGGAAATTGTACAAATAAGTTTGCATTGAAATGTTATCAATTAGAATTACTGTTTAAATTTTGCCAGCATAGTTTTCTTGCTTGATCTTGTAGTGTCCTCTCTCCGACACTGGCTTTCAGACATGTTGCAATATAATAACAAAATATGATCTGATGAAAAGCCATGTTCTTAAGTAAGCAATTAATGGACGGCATTTTGGATTTTGATCATGTTTCTTATCCTCTCACTAAGCCTATACTTTATTGTAATATGAGACAGGTTGCTCTGGGAATTGAACGGGTTTTCCAATTCGGCAAAATCGTGTCTGATAACATTGTTGGAAGAAATCCCACATGCTTGGTTTTCCTTTGGGGTTATCTTTAGAACTTCCAAGCATTCGAACAGGGTAATTAAGCATCTTGCTAGTTGAAGCAAATGGTTACAATTCTGGAAACAATGGGAATTGTTCACATTTCAAATGTAATCAGACTTCTTGAACGAATATTTAATTCCAGATCCTTCATGGTAATCAACACTATCAGACATGCAACTCTTGTTGGCTATTACTTCGTGCAAGGAGGATGATTGTATCATTGTAAACTAGTGTTGAGCTGTTAAATGTTAGCATTTTATGCAAATATGTTCCATTTAGCACATTAGTATTGTTTTTAATTCTCTCCATAAACTAAACCAATGCTCAGAAGATTATTGATGAAAGAGGACAACCTCAAAATAAGTAGGGAAAACCGCACCTTGTTGTCGAATGTGGTAGCACTGAATTGAGATGTGCCAGTATGGCGGCTTTTGGAAAAAGAGACCGTATACATCATAATGTTTATATTTTCCAGATTTTCATGTGCGGCAAACCAAAAATTGCAAAGCCATTATCGAACATTCCCCGCAATCGTTACTGAAATGAGGCCATTCTTTTTGTCTGATATCCCTTTATTTATTAATGCCAATGGTTGTTAGGCTTAGGTATGGAAATTTAGTACGCAATTCGTGGAAGCATGTGAGGATCGTGATCATCTGCTCAAAATGCACCCATTTTTCTTTCACTTTTAGCCCCTTTTTTTGCGCTAAGGTCTAAGATTTTTTTTTCGCTTTCCCATTTGCATTTTTCGCACAATGGCTGCTGTAACAATGTTTAGCTTTCCTTTGGTCGACATTAATCAAACGTATAGGGGTATAAAGAAAAGAGTGCAGCTGGTGATCTGCAATGAAGAACGTGATGTGCTAAGTGAATTGTACATGGAACTATAGCACTGCCTTTAACAGTCGCAGTGATAGCATTAGGTGGCTTGCTTCTCTTGTGGAAACATGGAAACATTGATCTTCATATGCGCAGTGTTTGGTTTCTGGCCTGCTATCCAGTTTATCCAGTTTGTGTGTGCGTTTTCTTATTTCGAAACGACGTATCTCAGCTTCTGTTTTTATATTAATTTATTCAAAGCTTATATCCAGTAACACGTGGAAATGAGAACTTAGTAGGGGGTGCTTATGGTCTGGAGAAACATAGTGAATAATACCCATGTTGCAAGCCTCTAGTCGGCGTTTATGCAGGGATTTTCTGCGAGTTTCAAAAATAATTGAAATACTTCAGCTTGGAAAAAGATAAATGGCGTTAACTAAGAAATGCGCAAGGTACTGCTAACAGTTAAGGTATTATTCAGATTTATTTTCGGAGATTTCCGGTTGTGGTCCCTGCAAAGCTGGACCTTTTTCAAATTCTAGCACCATTTTGATGGCTTGTTTATGTTGAACACCTCAAGTGACATACTTGTATTCGGTACATTGATGTGATTTACCTCGTTTAGTGTAACTTATCATAGATGGTGCTGGAATTTTGGAAAGTGTCCAGTTTTATTTTGAATATAGGTCGCAACAGTTAACGATAATTGGATGGAACTCCTGTATTATTGTCAGATTAACGTTTTAAAAATCTCTGCTATTATAAATAGTATTTGTACAGTATGATTTACAGGGCACAGGGCTTAGTTCCCACAACTTTCCATTTTTACTGAGTAATTCATTGTTTTCCATATCATGGGAATCGTTAGTCACCTGATGAGAAGTTAGTAAGACAAAACAAGGGAAAGTAAGTAACAAGAGGCAAGAATACGTTTTTAGAATACAAAACCCCTACGTATTTTTTCTGACATTTCCTTGGCAGTGGAAGTAATAAAATATTACAGCAGGCATTCAGTAAACCCGAAATGGAAATTTTGATTAGGTACCCTCATATAAGATGCATTAGCCTTTTATGCATACATCATGCATTTCCTTGTGTCAGAACGCACAAAAAAGTGCATTGTATGCCTGCCATTAACTTTGAACCTTCCCCCTTTATGAATTCCATGCTTTAACGGCAGACATGTAATTGATAATAATGTTTCATCGATTGTTCGGTGATGTTTTATAAAAATGGTAGGGGGGAAAAGCGTCAGTCTTTTGTGTGAATTAAGCTCGGAAAATTGAGAAAGGAAATCCTCTGTGCCCAATTCCATTGATAAAAGCTTTTCTGGTAGACAACCCAAGACACCGTATATTGCATCCACATGGGGTTTGCAAATTATAAATGAACTCTTTATTGTTTAGTTGGTCTACTTGGTCACTTGAGGAATTTGTATGTCACGCTCATTTAATTATTAACAGGTATTGTTTCTGTCTTATTGACATTTTTGTTCTGTTGCCATGGACTTTGAAATAAGGTTTTCCCAATTTCCATGACATTTAGAATGTCGGAATCTTTTTAATGACGTGTTAACCACAGTTAACTGCATGCACATGTGAGATTTTTTTAGGTAGCATTCTATTTCAAAGGTTAACGCTCAAGATGTTCATATCCGGTGGAGGTTTTGCTATTTTGTCGAGCTTGACTTGCCCAGAACATGTTTGGAGGGATTGTTAGAGTACAATCCTTGTTGTTAAAATTAATCCATCCGTTAAGTTTAGTTTTAACCGCAGGGTAAGGTGTAAATCTCTGGTAATCAAAATGCCAGCTTTGACTTGGTAATATTTTCTGTTATTGAAAATATGCTAATACAGTCTTATTTCCTGAGTGTGCATCCACTGTTTATGTAACGCCATGCGATGCTTAATGATGTTGTAGAATACTGCATACTAAGCAACTGGAGATTAATGGTAATAGGTTTGTTTAGAATTGTTATTCTGGTATTTGAACTTGTTATATTTAATTGCTAAAAAGTTGGAGAAAATGCTAAAAGCCGGAAACAAAGCTTTTTTGTTGTTGTTGTTGTTGTTGTATATCCTCTCAACGAATTTACAGAGTTGTGCCTGTGTGTGTAATTAAAATTCAGTAATTATGACTGCAGCTAACCTTAGCTAAGTTTTTCTCAAATTTAAATTGGCATATAAGCTTGCATTTTCTCTCAACTGGAAATATCAGGAATATAGCTCAATTGCCCAAGACGACGTTTTTGTAAGCTTTAACGATTGTTATCCTTGAGTTGTAGGATTAATTCTACGTAACTTTTGTCGATTTATGGCGACATGCATGTCGTTGTAATCCCCTCCTTTTGTTAGACAGCATTGAACTACTAAGCTCATTTATACTATCAATCAGGTTCAACCTAAATGTCGTTAGTTCATTTAAATAAAATGCTCGTATTTTCTGAAGGGCTGACATGTTTAACGCTTATGACGCTTGTTATTATTGGTCATGGACCCTAGCTGACATGTGGTGATCAGATGACTGGGGGGAAAAGAAAAATATTAGAAAGGTCCATTTGGCTGAAACTACAGTAAATGGGGTAAATGGTAATTGATATTCTTGTGAACCTTTAGACAACAAATTTTGTGTTACAATGCAGAAAATGTTTCTATTAGAAAATTAATTGTAAATAACACTACGTATTTTATTGAGAACTTTAATTAATGTTGTCTCTGTAGAATTATATATAATTACATACAGGAAAGTCAAAATATGTATAAACGTCCTGGGCGTTCAAGTCATTTGGAATAGTCAACCTACTGTTAATTAGCTAAGCGACATTTTTTTGGATTTAACGCATTGCTATTTTAGAGGGTTTATGTTAGTTCTTTATACTGATCATGGTTTCCTAAATCCTACTCTTGGAGGGTAAAAGTGTAATTATCGCATACATGTTTATTAGCATTATGGTGTAACCTAAATACATGCATGTGGAACTGTTATTGCGTGTTCTGTTAAATGCTATTTTTAAAATGTTAAGTATTTTAAGGTAACGAAAATGGATATCTTCTCTTTCGTGATGAATTTCGTAGTGTGAAATATCGTTATCTACCAAGTTTTTCCACTAACATTTGCTGGTAGAATTTATGATGCAAACTTGCGAATTGAAAGTATCTAACCGCCCTCTATCAATTGGTGGTGAATTTATGGTCTTGAGTGTTCAACATAACAATTCACCAAATTGTTTGAAATTCTTCTAAATGTTGGTTTGTGTTTGTGATGCAATGGATTGCTTTACTTAAGTGTACTACATTACACCCATGCATGTTCGTGAAACGAATTTGCGTACTTTAAAACGTTGAATAAGTAAAATGGTAATATATGATGGCACGACGATGGTAAAGATGGAGATGAATTAAACTGCAGTGCGGAAATCAATGAATTTTTTTCCTCACTTGAGGCTTTGGCATCTCAAAAACCCAACTGTGCCCTTTTCAGGCAACGTCAAGGTATTTTTGCCTCTCCTGTGGTGGCAATTTTGCCATGGCAGAATCCTCCGCCATGTTTACACCTAAATGCATTTGCGTTAATGGAACGAGGAAGGTTTTCAAAGTAAGACTCTGAATTATTGCGGTTCATTAAAGTTGGTGTAAAAATACCACCCTTTTTGGTCTAGGTTCGAATTTAAGGGCTTTTTCATGACTGTGTCCAACAACCATGCACCTTTCCGCTTCAATGAAAGAAATCTCTTATATGAGCTATTCGGGCAACTTCTTGAATTTAGTCGTTGGTAGATTCTTTTTATACAATATTTGTCTGAGCTATAAAAACAGTTTATGTAGAAATGGCTGCTAGGCATTTTCGGTTGGTTTTTATTTTGTCAAATAATGGTGAATTGTGGTGCCATCATCCTTTTATTTTCATTTTTAAAAGAACATTTTGCAAATTGGAAAGGCAAGATGGTGCCATATGTGAAGATAATTAAATGGTTACAATTATTGCATAAATTACAACGCTTGGTTTAAGTTTTCCCAGTAGGGTCTGGTTATTCCGAAGTACGGTTTACCTAATTTTCTAGGTAATCATAAATTGCTTTAATATCAGCACCTTGAACGTAATTATTGACATGGTTTACGTTTAGAAGTCTGGGAATTCGGGATGATCATTAAAAGCGTTGCTCATTTCAGGCAACTGAGGTATAATTAATAACAATGTATAGGGCATAAAACGTGGTATCAATTTCAATAGGAGAATGAATGAGAACTTTGTTTGGATACAATGGGCTATATGCACGATACAAGAGTTCGTTTTTATGCGTTAATTGATTGAAATAGTTGCCTTTAAACAATTGCTCATTCAATTTGAATTAGAGGAGGAATATATTCCTTGCTATTCAATTGTTTAAATTCTGAATGAGACCATTTCAAATGTAAATTAATGTTCGAATAGAAATTTAATTGCTCATCGAAGAGTTCCTTGATTTGGTATTGGATTTCTTTAATTATGGGAATGGAATTTTTCGTGTAGATAGATCCTATACTGATTTTTAATTATGTTTGGATATGTGGTTGCTGTGGACTTTCTGTGATCTTAAAGTACAAGTATCACGAGACTGGCTCTATAAAAGTGTGCTGTATTATAGTGCAAATTTGACATATCGAAAATATATTATGATCCTTGAAAAACCTGCTTGCACTTTTTGATTTACCAACTATAATATCGTCCATTTGTTCCTTGCAACACAGTCCTCTTCACAGTGTAATTTACCTTGGAACACTGCAAATGCGAAGTAATCAACAAATAAATAGCCAGTAGGCGCCCAATGTCTGCTGTTTTTCTATACACACAACATTGCTCTGCTATACAATGAAGGCGAATGTTTCGGAATGGCCAAGCTGTTGGAGAATTTCAAAAGTTTCGAATTACATGAACGTCCAATGGTTTTTCTCCGGATAATAACACTTTGTAAACACTGACAGCTTAAGTCTCTATCTTCGTTTCGAATGGACTAGATGTGAACGATATCGATCCACAGGTTGGGCTGGGAAATAGGACGACTGCTGATGACAGTGGGAATATTGCTTGAGAAAGTTTAGGACAGCTTAGGCACAACTAGTTTTCAAATGTTTAATTGCACGTTGGTCCTTCTACCATGTCCACTGAAATAAACGTTAATGTTTTGCTTCTCATGTTGAAATTGAGCATTCTGTAAATCGAATCTTACATACAAGAGTCGGACAGTGGTGCAAGTCCACCATCATTCTCACAAGACGGTTAGAAGATGTCATAATAGGCGCATTCCAACCAAAGCAATTGGATGCCATTAAAGAAAATCTAGACTGGTACAATTAGTTGTAGATAACGTTATTTTGGCGACTCTTAATTCATTTCAGTGTTCCAGAAAAGGTTATTCTCATTTTATGGGCAGTCATTTTCTAAACTTGCCTTTAATTGCTTCTGTGACAGTAGAAGCTGGCTGGCTATCTTCTGAAATTACATTAATTGTTCCGGATACCCCAAACATATGGCATTTGACATCATCATCATCATGTTAGGAATGAAAAGAAAGTGCCTCATTGGTCGATGCAATTCTCCCCTAAAATGCCTGGCGCGTGGAAAATCAATGGCGACCTCCTAGATGCTGGACCTGATAAATCCACACTGATGCTTTTATATACTGATTGGTCTTGTTTGCGGTTGTTGTTTCAATTGTCAGAATGTTGTTTTCGTATGGTATCGGAATATGTGCTCGTTATAAGGATTACTTTTATCTTCTGCTCTATGAGAATCCCTTGTACATTACAAGCATCTTTCTGCTTTCCAATTCTTCGATGGAATGTGTTATCTTCCCATAATTGATCACACTTCTGGGACCTTGCTTATTTCCAGAAATTTCTGGTAACGATATGCTGGCTGTTAGCATCAATGATGCGGTATACGTCATGCTTACGTGTGAAGGGAACTAAATACACAATTAACCTCGTTCTGGACAGCCTTTAACTCTAAAAAAAAAAAAACGACCATCTTGAAAGGTCTCTGCTAAAGATCTTCACTATGAGGTGCTGAACCTAATATCAGCTTATATCCTAACAATCACGTCAGTTGTTTTTTTCTTCTATGTTTACGAAGATTTGTAGATTACTTATGTTGGATCAAATCTCGTTTTATTTTTGTTGATTCTTTTATCAAAGAAAATATCCATGAATGATATCCTTGTAAAATGTAAATGTCTTTTAATAAGAATGGTCGCACTGTTTGCTGGAGCTATACGTCATGTTTAACACAAAGACAGTAATAAATGGCCTTTCTTGACTTTTGGTCTTATGCTTGTTTTCTGTACGTAAATACCCATCCATTACGAATGCCGTGATGTATGGATAACAAAACAACGGACATGTACATCTCCGAGTTTTTTCAAATCATTCTTTGAATAAAACTTAAAATTAAGAAGAAAAAAAAACGAACGTGCAAGAACTTCCTTATATGTACGAATGTGTTGGTTATCTACATTTTGATGATTGTTGCTTTTCTCATAGCGTTGTAGACTTAAAGACCATGAAAGTTAATGAAATTCAATTAAGGATCTAGAGTCAGGAGCGGTAAAGCACTTATCTTGCTTGATTAAATTACATGATTAGTTCTTAATGACGATGTTTATGGGCTCTCCTTAATATGATGTATAGAAGTTGGAATACTTACGGGTGTATAGTTTTTCTGTAATTTGCATTCCCATTTATACATTGTTGTCTTTATGTTGAATTCATCTTGGTGTCCTAAGATTTAACTTTTTGAATGCTTTACATATCTGGCATATGCCAACATTTTTTAACATAATTCCAGATTCAGTTCTTTTACTTCTACAATTTACCTAATTGCAATAAAAAGTAAGCTGGTTCTATATTAAATGAAGTATTTAGACATTGTACCCATTGCATGGAAAAAGATTGGTGGTGCATGGTTTAATTCTGCAGCTACTAATTTGGTAGTAATCATTGCTTTTTTGGAAATTTCTTTATTCATCTTCCTGTAGCAAATCCAAGTCTAGTACTAACTGTATTACATGTATCATGTGTATTACTTTGTCAGTCTGTCAGCTGTAGTGCTTTATAGCAGTAAGTGCTTTTATAAAAATTAAAATGTTTATCGTTAGAGTAGGAAAACCATGTAGGTTGTATCTTGAACACCAGCCATGAATGCATATGCACAGCTTCAGCCTTCGTTAGGTTAATTATTCTTAATTCATGAAGCTGTATACTTTTGATACGAAACCAGTTCGTTGTCATGGTTACGTTTGTACTCTCGTACGTGTAACAGGCTAATTCTCCACGGACAACATTGATGACATCCCATTTTTCCTACCAATGAGTAGAAAAGGTCAACTTGTATTTATTCAGCTAATTAAAAGCATATTTTATTTGGAATTTGGAACGAAAATAATGTGGACTAAGACAAGAAATGGATTATCATGAACAGGGGTTAATCCAGAAGACATTCAGAGTTTTGACACGCCCATCCGAATTAATCCACATTTATTCCTCAATGCCCTGATTATTGTTATGAATTTATAGAGCATAATGATGGGCTTAACGCACTGAATCATTAACTGGTGTTTACATAAGAATATGCATTCTAGCCAAGCTTGTAGCTGAAGCAATGCAAAGCTGGGTCGATGACGAATTATGGCTGCATAGGAGCAAGAAATGTCGACTCGTGCAAATCTCACTTAATTCTTTCCGAATGTAGGTCTGTTCAAGTGGGTCTTAAGTCTTTTCTATAATCAATTTGGCTGATTATGTAAACTGGAAGCACGATCTCTTGGATCAGCACTGGATTGATGTTGGACAATGGCCAACGGAAATGTATACGAGGATTACATCGGATGTGATTTTTTTCTTTCTTTTCTGGTCCTCGAAAGAATGCTCAGTAAGCATAGTAGTACTTTGTCACGGATGGCGCCTTATTGAAAAGGCATCTGATGTATATTGGTTGCAACAATCCAAGTTGACTTCGATTAGACTATCATCGTAGCACCTAATGAGATTGGACTCTTGATAATGTACACTAGACAACAGATCATTCAGCGGATACTTGAGCCATGTTGTGCATCAGTTCACTGATGCACATTGAAGGATTGTCACAAATTGATGCTTTGAATGCCGATAATCACTCATATTAAGCTTACCAATGCATGGTATTGAAAATAATCCACGGAATTCGTATGTTGCAGAAGTAATCCTAACAACCGGTTCCCATTGAAATTGATCATGTTAGTCTCGTTATGCTTTTGAAAAGCTTTAAACCTGTATAGGGGCGAATTGCACTAGTCATTGCATGTTCTGGTTCGAAATAATGATTTGCGCATTAGGAAATTAGAAAAGTCTGGCACAAAAACAAATTGAACGAAAATCCATTTTACTTTTTTAATTAAATTCGCGCCAGTGAACTTCATTTAGCGATTTTGTCTGATGAAAACACTAAATCTTTCAACGCAAACCGCATCGAGGGTGGTGCAACAAAAGTTGATTTCTGTATCAAATAAGCTTGTATTAATTGGTTAAATTTGATGAGAATTGGCATGGATTCCTCCTGCATGTAACCAAAAAGGTTCCTTTAATTATAGGATGCATCTTCAATGAAAATCACACCAGACTCCTCCCCGTCTGAAGTTAATTACATGATACTTCAATAGCATGTCATAATTGCATAACAAGATAATGGATACCAGAAAACTAATTTTTTTTTATTTTTTTGTACTATACAAGTTTTTTTTTTACTTTGTAAAGTTTTTTATACCTGAGACTACAATGCACCAGACTGTAGAATTTTTTTGGTATGTTTTTTGGGGTGTTTGTACCCTGCAATTCGTTACCCAGACATGGTTGAACACAGTGAAAGGAGTCTCGACACGCATTATTTCATCGTGGTTTCATTAATGAGAATTCAGCATCAGGGATGACTTAACACTATTATCCGTGCTTATCTGAGTTTTAAAACTCTTGCTTTTTCGTCGCAAAGGTGCTGTTGAAAAGTGTATATTTTTTTCACCACCTCCGGCTCGCTGCATTGTTATTCAATGAAACTGTCGTATGAGAAATATAAATCCAGGGTTTATTGTTTAAATGGGTGTTAACCCAAAGGGCAACGGAATTTATTGTTGCCGAGCTAATTTTGGCTTAGAACTAAGGTGGGTGTGTTGAATTGGCAACATGCGAGTGTAGTTCGTCAGCGCTCTTGCAACGATGAAAGATAAAAGGCAGAAATTGCTTTTATGCGGAATAATAATAATGCATTAATACAGCTGAGCTTTAACTAATTATTCATTTTCCACGCTGATTATTACTTCAGCTTTTATCTACGTGTTCAGCTTGGTGTAATTATTTCTCGCTAATTGCTGGCGGAGAGCTTGCAAATGCATTCGTGATACAATGCTTTCCCGTAATCTAGACTTTGTGGTAATTCTGGATGAAGGGACCAGCCAGCCAGACAGTCCACTTGAACTCTCAGACCTTTGACCTTCCCTCAACTCGAGGCTATCCGGCGCCAAACATTAACACTATTTAGTGTTTCCTCGTAAATGGCGATTGCAAGTAGACGCCATGGATGGGTCCTTGTCAAATCGAGGATTAAATATTTACCCATTAAATGGCTTGATAAATATCTCTTTAAGTTTAGCCTTGTGCTGTCTGCCCTTATCACCGTACCACTTCTCGGTTAGACAGTAACGAAATGTTGTTATTTTGCAAATAAAAATGTATCTGAACTTTTTTTACTACTTGATGCGGAATAGTTTGCAGAAATGTGTAAACGTTAACCAGAGAGGTTAAATTTTTTTAAAAAATAGCAACGTTATTGCATGGACACGAAGGTTGTTTGCATATAAATAAAATATTATTTTCCTTGAGTTCCATGATCATCGATCTATTCTTTCATCAGTCTACCATGCTGGTTTTTAAATTTCAACTGTAATTCGCCTCAAGAAATGGGGGAAATTTCCATTTTTCAGTTTTGCGCCTCAGCACCAGCAAGGTGCTTTAAAACTATATAAACCCTAACTGTGTTATTTTACAGTACATATATTTTTATTTATGCGCCAGTTTGTATAAAAAAAAAATGTCATGTGATACGTTGGTCCAAAGAATGTAATTTTAAACTTTAGTTTTTATTGTAATAACTGTTAAATGAAGTACTTTACAGTGCCTGTGAAATTTCAGTTTGCATATGGCATACATACGTACTTTGACTAAACTGTTGTTTATTGAAATTATTCCATGCACCTGTAGGAGGCATTTCAAAAATTGCCGATTTTTAAAATGATTGTAGACTGCACCTGTGGAAAAGCTTATTATGGTATATTGAATGAATAGGGGTTTCGGCGAGTTTAGGCAATGTATGTAATGGAAATTTATTTATGTACATGCACGTTGTCTTTCGTTTTTCTCCTACTATGGATGTGCTCCAGTCTAATTATTCCGCATTGTTGGATGTAAAATATACCGAATGGGGTCTAAAATACCAGCTTGTGGCTCATTAGTGAGCGATTTTTCCATTCGGGCTCTTTAAGTACTCTTCTAATCCGTAGGATTTACGTCCAATTTTATGGCCAACACTGCTATAAAATCCACAAATTCAAATTTTCTATCAGCAGGTGGCTTACTCCTATAGCTGTTAATAGGGCCTTTTTCGATTTCCTCGTAGACAGACAGCCTTTTCCGAAAAAGGTGAAAGTAGTTTACACTTTTCGTCGCCCTAAATTTTTTTTGTTTGTAAAAGTTGCAGACGTATGGAGTAAACAAAAAAACAACGTTGCACATATTTGCATGGATAGGCACTATCACTTTTTGCATTTGCATTTCAACATCACATAGAACTAAACTCTTTTACAAATAAGTAAAGTTTTTCTTCTACTGAAGGTTTTTAAACAGTTATTCATTTCTGATGCAATGGCTAGTTCAAGATGCTTAACAGAGTATAGTATCTCGAGACAACCTTAGTTTTTGTATATTGAACTTGTTTGGAATTATAAAAAATGATACAATTTATTCAACTCAGTACCCTACTGTCAGTTCAAGTAGAACATGTCCATTTAGTTATTCTGGATTCCTTCCATGTCTTCCTTGAATTGTTGCAGTATTTCTACATAGAAGCAGTATTGTATAAATGAATCTTATTGCTATGGAACAGTGGCTATCATCTTTTGATAGCACTTTTTTCATAGATTTGAACGATGTACCGTATGTACTATCTAGGGCCTACTACAATAGTATACTTTAAGCCTACGTTGGCATATATTGTATGTACACCTTGTATGTTTAGTTAGTGTACTTAGTACTTTGAAAGATTATTTGTTCAGCAAAACTTTGTGCTGAAAGAGGCAGAACAAGTTTATATATGAACTGAAAGTCATTGTATTGTATTTTTACTGAAATTGTCTTCTGTTTCTAAAAAAAAATTGTTGAAGGCGTTTACACGTACTAGACTTTTAATTGATATCAAACTATGGTATCGATTTTTGTTCTTGACTTAATCCATTACACATGTTTATTTATGGCATTTTTGTATGGAAGATATTGTAACACACGCTGCTGCTGAAATTTTTTTGGGTGGAGAGATTGATTGCTTAAGTCTAGACGAAAGTTTTTCAACCAAAACCTTAGTACTATACATCTTTAAATTCTAATAAGCCCAGAACGATACACAGATTTATAAAGAAGAAATAATTTAACTAAACCACCTTGCAATATTGATTTTTACGAACAAGAAAAACACCTAATGCTTTTTAGCCTATATTTATTCGTGATGCATTCATTTTGTTCAAGCGGAGGATTTGGGATTTATATTAATCATTCATTATACAACTGCGGAAAAGGCTAACGTTTGAGCGTCTTGATTTTAATTATCCTTCCTTGTTATGGTAAGCTAATCTTAAACAATCCGCTTTTCAAAGTTGCAGATTTGAAGAAACTTTGCACAATTTTATGAAGCATAGTTCTTTTTTTTAGTGCAATGTCTTGATCCTTATGCATGTGGTAGGAATCGATCGATATGCCAATTATAAATATTACAGTATGTAGATACCCGTGAAATTAATTATATGTAAGATGCAAAAACAGCAAGCTACTTTGACTGAATTAAACATTAGGTATGTTCACGTATAGCTTACTTACTGAATAGAGTTTGGCAGATGGAATGTCATAGATGAAATTCCATTAGCCATATTATGGTTTTTGAAGGTATTTGAAGGTGTAATGTAGCTACTAGGGTTCTACACGCGAGAGGCTAGTAGCCCCAGCAGGAAACGCTGATTTCAGCGGATGTAAATGTGCGCATGCGCATGGAACTGATTTTCCAACTTATTTGGTTATTGATTGTCGTATTTTAGCAAGCATTTTTCAGAGTTTTAATATCTGCAAAATATAGTCATTTTAGTTTCTCTCTATTCTGACGTTTACATGTGCATGTATATGGGGTGGAAAATGATGTTTTTCCACTTTGAACTCCTTGAAAAAGTATTAAATGCTTGTCACGAGATTCACTATGCATTCCCCAAGTTATTGCAAACTTGACCTGAAATTCCCTGCTTTGCCTCGCACCCTATTTACGAATTAGACGAATTTGGAACAGGTGAGAAAGTGGAGCAAAATCCATTAATATAAATATATCTAAAGCTACCGAAATGAAATTCAGGAATTCATGTTAGTTTTATTGTTGAAAAGCTGGAGGGGCAAATGGGGGAGAAGGGAGAAAAGGCAAGTTGGCAACGAGGTATTCAAGAAGAATACCGAAGAGGTGCTTGAAACGCATATAGGACCCAAATCGGTTTTAAAGGGGATATCTTCCCACCTGTGGAGCAACCATGGCTGGCGGTCGTAGCGTTTGATCCCTCCAGTATCCCCCCCGCTTCTGTAAAAACGTGTTATTTCAACAGTTTTTTTGGGGTTTTTTTCTGAATGGGGATGGATATATGTGCACATTAGTGGAGTCCAGAAAAAGCAGATCCACGTTGCATGCACGCTTTATGTCGGCAGTTTATTTAGACTGCGTGCCATACATGTGGTACTGTTTGACAGGGTTGTGTCAGTTGGATATCCTGGCAATCCCTTGAAGCAGCAGGGAAAAGGACACGAAGCCACCCTCGCTTTCCATTTAAAATGGCGTCGTATTTCAAGAAAATGTGTGCTGCCGATGGTTTTTCTTTTTTGCTCTCGTATTTCGGTTTTTTCGAGGCTTTGCACATTTTGCAAACTTGCCTCCTCCTTAAGGGCGTTGCACGAATATTAGCATGGCTAGCGATGAAGGAATGTGCGCTGCTCATTCGAGGCCGGAAATTAAAGCCTTCCAATTTTATTGAATTTATGACATATATAATGAAAGTTATGACGATGCCGTGAAAAGAAAGTTTTCAATATGCCTCTGCGTTCGTGATTTCACCTATTATATTGCCCGTCTTTCACATCCACGTTTGGCTATGCAAATGCAACATCGTATACTGTGTATATATAAAAAATCAAATTAAACGATGGTGATGAGGGAATAATGCGCGTATTGCGAAGGCAGGATGTTGACTTTATAATGACAGTTATTTCAAGAATTTTTACAAGGAAATTCCATCCATAAAGTATCCATATGAAACGAAATTGAAAGAATTTGCACATTTCCAGTGTGATAAAACAAATCTTATTGATGCAGCTGCAAGAAGCTGTTCTAAACGAATAAATTATGCTGAACATACTTTAAAAGTTTTGCGTAATTTGAAATAATGGCGATGAGGATTTTTGGTGTAAAATTAGAGTGATGTTTAGCATGCATACTGGACAGATCAGTTTATTCTGGTTCAGCACCCCCTGGTGGCGTTTTAGCCTTATGACATGGCATTTCCAACAACATGGTCTCGCCCCTTTTACCCAAGAAGCTGTCATTCTTTAGTTGTCATAAATGATTAAAATGAATGAACGTCATATATGCAGGATGGAGTTTTCAGTATTTGACATTGCAGTATTTTATAATTTCGCCACCATTGGCCTGAATCATGTTTGAAGAAATATTGACTCTGAGAAAGTATTAACTTTAAAAAACACAACACTGAATTCATTGTGTTTTGATACCACGTTGGATTTATTTCACCTTTGCGTTGAATGTCGAGGCCGTCGGATAAACATCATTGATTAAAAGTGGCTTTCTAATTAAAATACGACCTAGTTTCTTTAAGGTTTTGGTTACAACAGACCTATGCACTCCACAGACTGATTGTTTAAAATAATATGCAGTGTATGAACATTGATTAAACTAATAAAACTGGTTGTGAGAGTACTATAACAAGCGAACACCACACAGAGGTGCAATAGTTTAGGAAACATTAATGATAAACTGGAGCTTTGTTAGGCATAAAATTCCTCGGTTTGAATTTATTATGTAATATATTTAGTAATAAAGTTTATTAATAAGCTACATTAATTATTTGCTACATTTTCGGACTACAACCGTTGCACATGTTGATGAACTAAATCTCTAAACAAGTAATTTGTTTATAGTCAAGTGGGAATTGATAATCAGAGCTTATGTACGGATTAATTGCCGTCTATTGAAATTTTCAATGCTTGTACACATAGTCAAGCAATCAGCCCAAAAACCTATATTAGTAATTAAAATGTGTATTGAGGCCATATTAAAAACATGTTTTCTGCTGCATCTGCATGCAAACCTCATCATATCAAGATTGCTTTATATCTGTTAATTTGCTGAATACAGCAATATGCTCACTCACGTTTTACACCAGGCAACTGCCATGAGTGGAATATATTTATCTAAGTAATGCGCAGTTTATTGAAGACCTAATTCTTGGATCGCCTTGATCTATATACATGTATATATAGTATACATTTTCTTCACGGCCTGATGATAAACTAACTCGTGCTACTTTTAGGCCAACGTTTAGATTTTACTTAACCTTAGGTTGGCCTTAAGTTATATTTTGACATTGGTTTATTATGCGCAATATCATTTCAGACGTTTGACCTCATGGAATAGACGAGCATGAGGCTAA
Organism: Ophyiulus pilosus; assembly: GCA_033995625.1. Classification (NCBI taxonomy): domain Eukaryota; kingdom Metazoa; phylum Arthropoda; class Diplopoda; order Julida; family Julidae; genus Ophyiulus; species Ophyiulus pilosus. The sequence continues at coordinate 82,612 of JAUJYV010000050.1, forward strand.
ATACGAAATCAGTGGATTTTATAATGTTTAAAACACACTTTCCTTCTTGGTTGCGTTGGACGAATGATGTACTTGTGCTGAGGAATACATAATTTCCCATAATGTTCTGTTGAAATGCATGGCATGTACAAGTTACCCAAATGCAATTTATTTTCAGAATCAAATTGTATACAGTAAGCATTCTATACAATGGCCTCCTATATATTCCTTCTTGGTTCTTGTTATTATTTTTAAACATTTTAGGTAATTTAAAAGGAAAATAGATATCATTTGGTGGGAATCATCAGATTAGTTTTAGACATAATTAATATACGACCATTGTGACGCTGAATGAAATTTTTCACTTGGCGCCAGTTTTTAGATAATAGACGGTTTTAGCATGCCAACGTCTTTATACATGCCTTAACTTTAATGGCGGGAAGGAAGGAGTCACGCATTGAACTAACTGATGTAATGGGTGCGCATGCGTGGTTCTTCCCTTCCTGCCATTAAAGTTAAGGTAAGTATAAAGACGTTGGCATGCTAAAACTGTCTATCATATAAGATGACGCGAGGGCTGGTGATGCCAGGCTAAGACGTTTGGGGGTTATTCCTAAAGAATTGCTCCACAAATTGTGTCATTCCATTTTGTAGTGATGAAATGGACACCTTATGGACATGGGGTAGGGAAGAGGATCAATTTTTGAATGAATTCTAGGGACGTCTTTTTTGAATGGCTGCCAAGCAGCGTCTCCAGCTGGCGTTACCAGCCCTCGTGTTTCAAATGCCTAATCGTAATGTATTACAATTTTGGATGGTCATATTACCATGTAGGCTCGAAATTTATGCAAATCGATGCACAAGTAGGTCTTTAATTATTACCTAGCTTTCCTGCATATAATATTAACATATCTTAACACGAAAGCTCGATCGAACCTATGTGATGGAACCCGTAGAAGGTAAAAAAAAATCGATATTCATTTATTTAAATTAGCCAGCGTTAACGACGGCGTCTACGCTTTTCAAGTCTGGGCAACGGTGAAGTCAATGGGATTTTCAACTCGGTACAACGGCGTTGTAAGTTATGGCATAATTAAGCCCAATTCGAGATTATTTTGAGCGAAAATGAAACCCGAATAGCTTAATTAGAGGACTGAGGAAGACCGAGCTTATCGGTCTAGCCCTGGGATGAAAATCGAGCAAAACCAGGTGGGAATTGTGGCGAGGCACTGCTCAGCTGGCAATTGGAACCCTCTATTGTAAAAGTGACCCTGGTTGGCCAGATATAATACTACTCGGATTTGTAAATGTAAGCATGATGCGAATGGTGTTTTTTTTTTCTCCTTTTTTCGGCAATGTTTCATTCTGCCATCTGCCAGGAGTACGAGACTCTCAGTTCAATAAACTCTTGCACGTGGAAAAGGGGACGTCACAGCTGGGGCCTGTACTCTCTCCCTTATCCCGCGAGGGGCACATGAAGGCCTGCTGCATACGCCTCAATCCAGTGACTGACTCGATTTTTCGTCGAAATGCATCCTGCAGGATCGATTTCCCATTAGGCATCCTTCATGCCTCCAATCCCGAAGTCATAACTTACGCCTCCCGGTGATAATAAACTCCATACATGACTTTGTTATTGCTTCGCTGAGGGGCAATTAAAAACCGCCGTTGTCTCGTCTTTAACATACATTTTTTCTTCTCTCTAATAAATATTAAATATTGAGGGGGATGTCCCAAGTCGCTTATCCAAAAACAGTTACTTGGTGTTGACAACAGCCATCGCAGGGGGCTTTCGTATTTTCTCAAAGATGCCTTTTAACCATCGTTTCCAGTTAATGTGAGAGATGGTACTTCAGGTAATCTAGTGTTGTCGCGTCTAGACTTCTTAATAGATTTGGGAACGAAAAAATGGTGTTAAAATTGCGATATAAAGACTTGATTAATTGTCCATTTCAACTTCGCTTTTACCAGAGCTTCACATTTTCAGGATTCGCTTGAGGGATTTACGGTCTTTAAACATCGTTCTGAGGGAATGGTAGGTTGATGGGACCATTGCAAATCTGAAAAAAAAAATGTATATTAAGGGAGTGTTTGGATCATTGTGCAAGTTTTCAAGTTTTCAATAGCGTCTGTTAGACCGTGACTTGTGATGAAATGTAATGGCGAAATTGGAATATAAATGCTTGGTTAATGGTCCGTATATTGTATTGAAATGTTGCCCTGTGTCGTTGTTGCATAACGTGGGCCATTGTTTGACATTGTCAGATGACTTTTTTGAGGATTTGAAAATATCGGGTTATTTATATTTATTAATAGGTGGACTCTTCATTGCACTTAACTTGGGGTTTTAGTTCAGTGTAAGTGTGAAATGTTGAATTTTCCAAAGCGGCGAAAAGGATATGTAAACTTTGAAATAGGTTTCTGGAACTTAAGTTTTGTGCACGTGCTAAATTAATGTGCACGTCAATCAAGTCTCGTATATCAATTTGGTGAATGTTGGACCTCTTTCCTCACATCTACTTAAGTGGTCATTTCTTCACTCCCTATGCATTATTGACGTCAATATTTTTCAATAAGTAGAAAAACTTCAGGAGTGCAAAAAGCATTAAGCATTTGGGTGGACATCATGTCACGAAAAGACGTAATTGACAAGAGTTGGAGCTAGTCTTAAAAACTAGTTGAAAAGCAAATCATACGTCAGCCACTCATTAATGATTAGATATTGAAATACAATATAGATTCCTGGTAATCTGAACACTTATAGCGAGGGAGGAGATTGACAAACACTTTCGATGGTCTTCTGGGACTATAGTAATTGAGGATATTTGTATTGCATTGTTGTCTCGTTTGCAGCATGCCGACGTCATCAAAAGCTTGTCATCGGTGGTCAACATTTGCACTATCTCCTATGCCACTTGAAAGTTATTGACATCTCATATGTGGACGATGGGTTTTTGCAACATCAATACCATTACCGTATACGCGGAAGTAAAACTAAAACTAATATCTGGTATTAATGTTTTTTAGACCATTTTTGGTGAGAAGTTAGATAATGGGAGGGAACATTCTCTCCTAATGAAAATTGGTTATTCCAAAACAAGATGGATTTTCAATACAAACAAAGCGTTTATGAGAAGAAAATGTTGGAAATAACGCTTCCAAATATGGAAAATTGATAAAATCATTTGTTAAAACCAATAATTTTCATAGCTGCAGTTATTGATGTCAGGATTGTCCTAATCTCTAAGGAAATGCGATGCAAGTGTCATTCCCCCTACAGTATGGTAATAAATTGAATTGAATCGAATCATTGCCAGTACATGTTTGAGGTGGAGAATTGAACCCAGAGAACATAACAATGGAGGGCGCAGCGTTTTGTCCTTGACAATCATTGTCGATTGATGCAATGGACACTGTTGCCAAAAATCCTCTAATGGCCATCTGGTGTGTGAAGTACAAACTGTGTATATAGTATTGGGAGGTATATGAATGACACCAAGAATGCGTGTGGAACAGCAGTTAGCCAGGCTTTGCCTAAGGCCCCGGCACGTCTTTTTGCACCTTTCATTCCACCCCAGTCCCTGCCTGGAAAAGGGGTAAAATGCACGTGAATGTAAATTATGAATGGGTGTATTACTCACGCGCTCGTAATAATAATTCGCCACGTCCCACTCCCCCCTTTAACGACGGACACTTGCCAGAAACAATGGGGGTTGTGTTCAGGGACACCAACGAAGCTAAGAAACCAACTCATGAACCCTTGTTTGAGTCATCGCGAGCCCATTGCCCCTACTACTGTAAAATAAATTACGAATTGTTGTACTACATAAAAACGTGATGTGGTGTGCTGCTGGGTTAGCTTTATATTTTACGATTTTTAAAGGGGTTAATTGTGTGTGTATAATTCTTCTTGGTTCTTCATGCTTATTGTGCTTTTCTAGAATTTTTACCCGCCTACTCTATCTATATGGTTCACATTTGCGTCATATTTTTTTTCTCTGCTCTCATGGAGCCACCATGTGAATAGTTGATGCTATTTACGTAAATCTAATTTCTTTATGCATTCATTGGAATGAATGAATGATTTTATTCATTCATTACACGATTTCAACTCGGTATATTGCATTTCGCTTCTGGTAATGAAACATCATGCTCTGGAGATCCATAATTTATACCGTGACTTGATGTTGTTTATCAATTTATCTAACGAAATCTTGGCTGCTAATCCGGGATGGCGGCTGTTGGATCATTTGAAGACACCAAAGCCTTCCGCCGAATTTACACTGGTTGTCCATCTTGACAAAAGGCGCTTTCATTGCCGCCATGTCGAGTGTGGGCTGTTGACATCCAATGCAGTGTTCGTTGTAATTAATACTCATTTTTAATGAAGCTTATAATATACAGGATTAAGGGGTTAAAATGGCATTCTGCTGAAGGTTGTAACATCCTGCCCTTGTTAAGCAATAATCCACACCACACAAAAAAATCTAGGGTGTTTGTCCCAATCCTTTGGATATCTATCTGCAAACGACGGCGTTACTAAGGCAGTGTGTTTGTATGCTTAAGATATGGATGGAGGCCAAACCCAGACCGCGAATGTCATTTCCATTACTTTTCTATTGGTTTTCGAGCAATAGCTTTTCTGATTAATCAGGATGTGTGCGAGGATCTTGTGTGCTTACTTACCATGGGGATAGCTGGCTCTGTGATTGATGACAATCATTGCTTGTCGGGGATACAAGTCTCATTGACCCAGCATCCAGTTTTCCAACGTATTCCCTCGCCCCTTATTTTTCAAACGACCATTAAAAGGTGACTCACATTTTTATTAAGGGCAAATAGTGTACCAGAGTCGTTCATTGATGTCTATCCTCATTATGCCGTGGATCCCTTGTTCCCTACCAATATGAGCAGGAGTCCTTCCAGAAGGACATCCAAAAAGCTCCTGTACTCCCTTTAACCAAAATCATAATGTTTCACTTTTCTGGTTGGTGAATTTCACAAATTCAGGAGATATGATTTCAGTTGTAGCCATGCTCTTGTAGCGTCCATGACATTGGTCTCGGCAAGAACAAATGAGTCCATTACTGCTGGTGATAATGGATGCTATATTTATGATTGGCCGTTCACTGACCTATGCAGCACAGCTTCTTTATTAGTTCTAAGGCTGGGTCTATAGTTTCTTCGAAGCCCATTCTCTATTGCGTGTCGCTTATTTGAGATTATGGGTCACGTGATATTTTTGGATGTACTCCAATGTGCCCTCAATTTGAGGTAGATAAATGTAATAATAGTACAAGCCCAACAAGTGGGTTGCTTGCTGCTGCTGTAAGTAGATGATAAAAGTTCATCTCTTCCAAAATTGGGATGTCATTCGTTGCCTTTTTAGATTTCACCGCTATCTCTAATAATTTATGGTTATTCGTTCGAAAGACTTGACTTGTATATGGTTTGGGTATACATTTAGTGGTTAGTCTTCACTGAGAAAAAACAGCGCACTAATTAACCTTTGTACACTTCTCTACTCATTCATCAAATTAAGTGTTCAACTACTGGTACATTGGCTCATAATTGTGAAACATTTTCTGATAAGTTTTATTAAAACAAATTAAGTTAACGGTGGACTACTAGTTTTCGAAATACAGACGTTCATCCTCAATTGTGAGGGAATAAAACTAAGCACGTAACTATGTTGCCCTATAAAATACTGTATAATCGCAACATGTCAAGATTGAAGATTGTTGTTATGAATCAGCATATTGCTGCCTACCAGTACTGTCAAATCAAGGCTCCTATATATTATTAAAATGTACCTGCGCATGAAATTGCAAGAGGTGCAAGTTAAGACAATCTAGGCTAAGATGAGCAACTAGAATTGCAAAAATGTCATATCCAATAAGATGCTGGCAGATTTGTTCACTTGAAGATGTCATGTCTGAAGATGCTGGAGGCTGGTGGCATGTGGCGAACTAGCTAATTTGTCTGAACAATTTGCAAAATCAATAATGCCAACTTATTGTTGTGCACATCCTTAAATAATGACAGCTTGGCACAACTTCCAGCTTCCATTGTCTGAGATGTACTAGATGAAAAAGCTTCAGGGGCATTGTGCAAGCTGGATGGCCACTCGGGTTAATCCCCCTTTAACAAATGATAGAAAGGGCTAGACATGGAAGGCGGGGGTAGCATGCATGTCTCAGCATCCAGGTGGGGGATTAAGGCAGGAACCAGGGCGGGGGTTACTATGGAAACGGTAGCACCTCACCGAAGTATGGGCCCAGGCTTCTTCTCCCCTTGGCATTGCAGTCGATGAAGGTGGGTTTCTGGAAACACGCACACACACAAAAATGCGCAGCAGCTACTTTGGTTGGTACGTCGAGGGTTTCTTTTGTCAATAAAATCGTTTGTTTGTCGAGGAAAAATCCGGTTTCGTTGGGGAATGTGTTGCTGTTTGACGAGAAAGTGGAATTGATATGGTCTTTGAAATTGTGATGGGATTGTTGGGGGCCTCCACATTTTGTTGTTCTCATTCAGTTGATGGAGTCGAGAATTAGTGAAGTACTGTCTTTTCTAATAGAAAATTCGAGCTGGCTTTGATGCCATTATTATTGCTCTGGTTTTATGTGCCTTAAACAAGGTACTTTCCCCTCACGTTAAGGATTGCATTGCGCGGCAAATGGTCCATCTAACAATAAATGCTTCAGGCAGGGCGCCGATGGCCTACTAAAATTCAATAAAATAACCATGCATACAACGAGGTTTCCTCGACAACGTGCTGCCAAAAATTATCGGTTGCAGTGTTATGAAGGTGCCCATTGTGAACAATTTAGTTCGTTTTTGAAGTATGTGTAATCATTCCTAGGGTGTGCTTCTGGAGGTTTTAGTTTTAGGAGGGATGTTAACCTAGCTTATTTCCACACAAGGCTGATGGTTTTGTGAACTTGTGACATGAAAAATGTTCCACCTATGGATCACTTATTTAAATCGATTTATGAAAGTATTGGACAAATGGAGACTCTTATAAGAAGTTAACTTAAAAATGTACGACCTTGTTTAGAGAAATTAGTTTTTTAGTGTTATTTCGATTTTATTGCATTCGATTCTTTGTTTATAAATCACTTTGCCAAGTATAATTAGTTGATTTAGATCACTGTGATGGTTGCTGCTTGTTCACCAAATTAAAATGATTCATTTTTGTTTATTTCAGACAAAAGGAACAGATTTTTCTGCAGCAAATAGGGACGAAAATATTTTTATAGATGGAGATGATACAGATATTATGCCGGTTGGTATTCTACTTTTTGTTTGTACTGTAAGCCCTGCAGCGTCGAGTAGCACTACACAAGTAGGAAGCCTCTTGACTGAAGCCATTTAAGGCTCCCAAGATGTTAGCATGGATTGAAACATTTCAGCTTGCATTGGAAAGCTGCCCACGAATTTAGTATAGTGGAATTTCTTGCATTTTCTGAGAGGAAATATGCGTTGCAAAACCTTGTTATAGCTTGCATTCAAGTCATAAAACAGGCTTATGCACTGAACGCAGCAGCTTACACACAGCATTTATGCAAATGGACTGTTGCATGTACAAAATAAATTAAATAGTCCAGTAAATTGTGCCATGCATGAACGATGGAAGTTTATTATCCAGTTTGTTTTCGCAGAAAGCATTCACGCAGCTCGTTGTGATCTTTGTTCCGCCGTTGACAAACTTCTTCTAATTGTCCAATTTTATTTTAGTCTGATCAATCTGAAGGAAGTGCCGGGGCGAGGGATTTTTCAGATGATGATACAGACTCATCTGGCAAGGGACCTGACGATGAAGATGGTTTTGAGAGCTCGGGAGATGACGATGAAGGTTCTGGTTTTGGTAAGCTATAAAATAGTACATTAGGACTTGCCACAAATATTACCCTTTATTAAGTAACGTTATAACGAATCCAATTTATTGTAATTTAAAAATAGATCCTACCGTCGGAAAACCTCCTAAAACTTCTCGTTTGTCTACACCTCCCCCTACTACAACACATCCAAAGACAACTCTACCAGAAGAGACGACTACCACACCAAAATCAGAGCCGACAAAGGTAAATATACCACTTGGTTTTAAAATGCTAAAAATATGCTTCTTTTCGTTAATAATTATCGATCAAGTTAATTGGAATTTCTATGAGTCTTGAGTTGAGGGTTGCAATCCCTTTAAGCGGACTTGATAAATTCTAGCTTTTCAAAACTTGAAACCCAATAAAATAGCTTGTCAGAAAGTAGCTCTAGACAAAAGTTATTTGGATTTTACCATAAAGGATTTGTCATTCTTGTACATATTTTACATTGCATTTAAAAATTATTCCTTTTCTTAAGTTAATTGAAAACATGAGATTTAAGTGTTCTTTAAATTATTTTACAGCCATCAGAAATAGATCTAAATGTAGTACCTGACACACCTGCCAAAACAACTACAACAGAACGACCACGTGTGAAAACTCCAAATACTGAAGATAATAGTTTAGCTCCAGGTGGTCCAGTAGGCAGAACAGAAGAACGACCAACCTCGTTCTTTTCTCAACCTGGTATTTTAGCAGGTAAGTCTAAATTGCGCTGATTGCACCTGTCTTTAACGTTTATGAAAAACTGAAACATTGTAATTTGGTAATTGTTTTAGTCAAAACTGGTTTACAAACATTTGTTTCTGTTTTTCAGCTGTCATTGGTGGTGCTGTAGTGGGACTGTTGTGTGCCATATTGCTGGTAATGTTCATCGTGTACCGAATGCGGAAAAAAGACGAAGGTAGTTATGCATTAGATGAACCAAAGCGTTCGCCGAGAAACACATCTTCATACCAGCCGCCCAATAAGGAATTCTACGCTTGAAAAGTGACGACTCGATTACTTTATGCGTGCCTCGACAAAAAAAAATAAAAAAAACCAAGGGAAGAGGTTCAGAGACATTACCAAATTTTTTTAATCCATACTAAATATTAAGAGTTTTACATTTTTACTCACTCATTTGTTTTCTTAATACTTCGAGTGGGTCAATGGACAAAGGCAACAACATATGTTGCATTGTCTTTTGTTACTGGAAGCTCAGTACATTGTAGGGATTTCCCTTCAAGTCGATTTGGGTAGTTGCCATTCTTTTGGTGACTATAGTTTAAAAATGGTAACCTTTTTTACCTTCATTACCAAGACGTACCCAAGGCTGGTATACATTTCAAACTAACTGTCATCATAACAAAAATGGAAGCGCACCTTTATTTGACCCTAAATTCGTGTAATACAGTTAGTTTGAGGAATTTTATCACTTGTTATTTCTTGAGGCAGTGCTCTGTAATCTCTTTTTGCATCATAAAATGGGAAAAATAATAACAAATGAATATTAATGAAACAGATCATAATTTGCAATAATTTCCCCCGCTGGGTTTAATGAATTGCATAAATCGAACATCACATCATAGTTTGTACTTTCTGCTTATTTTTATTAGTATTATTGACCAATTTCATTAATGCATGGTAAAACTAAAATCAAGACCACTATTCCCTAAATGCGTTGGGGAGTGAATTCCAATAAAGGTGGAGCAGGTGTTAATTCCATGAGAGTTTTAAATGGAAATCAAAGGAAAATTTGACATTCTTGTACATTATTTGTGGAACACTTAATTTCCTCAGTCGAATTTCTTATCTGCCCTTTTAGTTCCAACGTTTTTCTGTAAATATTTATTCTGCGATAATTAATCTTTATAATTAATTAATACCTCTATTGAATTGTCTTTATTTTTGTGCACAACTTTTAACTTAGGTGGAGTTGCCAATTTTGGGTCAAATTTTAATCTTAAATAACCGAACAAAAATTGTAGGGTGTTCTTATATTTGGGTAACACTGGAATGGCAGAATAAGTGGATTGAACAGGTCTTACGGTGCCTGGGATCCACTGTTTTGCTATCAGTAAATTGAAATGGACCTGTCATTTCTGAACCGTTCTCACACTGGCCTGTTATATGTGCGCCAGTTGGATATGGGCCAGAAAGCATATCGGAAAAAAAATCAATTAATTTATAGAATAACTAATGCAAATGGAATATGATAGTTAGATTCAATAAAGGTTTCAAGTCTATTGTACATCCATTTTTGTTTACTTGTTTCATCATAACCTTTGTTTCGGTCTAATGTGTCTTGTGTACTTTTGACTAGTGTAAACAAAAATTTTGAGCTTCACCCCTTAAACATTATTGGAAGATAACCATAGGCATTAAGCATGAACTCTTTTGATTTGCTAACTAGCTGCTGTTGTCGTTGTGCCCTACTTTCGTCGTTATTCATACATGCTTGTTTCAAGTCTTTCATATCTGTTGTTATGCCCACTAACGCGAAAAAGTAGGATCTTGTACGCTCGTCTCTTTATGTACATTAGATAGCCTAGGTGTTCATACGTTTAGAAATGATTGTAACTCACTGTAATCACTAATCTTAAACGAAATATTGTACTGTATAATTCATTTTTTCTTTTCTTTTATATTTCATGCAAATTTATTCTTTTCTTCTTTGCCACATTTCGTCTTCTTTTTTTTTTCCTTTTCCAGACATGCCTTAAATAATAACATCGGATACCATTGTTGACTTCTTCCTGTATTACCTCTCAAGATACCTTTTTGCTCCACTTTCTGGCCTCCAACTATCTTCTTCTTCGTATATACTGTACATTCCACCATAGACTATAGTTGATATATGTAGTGCCATTAGCACAGTGCCACTGCTACTTATTAGAATTGGATGTAACTTCATATTTCCGATCATAACCAGTGCCATGAAAAGTATTTGAATTTTCTTATTCTCGTGGGACTGCCTTGAACATTGACAAAACCGACACCTCCTTAACGACAAAGGATGGCTTGTTTGCGTATGATTCTGACACGTTATACGCTTCTTTGCTTTAAGATGGGGAATTTTAATGCCTAGGAAGAAATACTTTTTGCCATTCTGAAGTCGAATAATAATTTATGCATTTTCACCCCATGTATTTCGAAAGCAATTGTTTTACATAACAAAAGCGTCCCAACAGATAGCTAATTGCACACGTGTTGTTAGAAAACATATGCTCTACGGCATCAGGAGTCAGTAGTTGTTACTGTAGCAATCTGCAAGACCTGTTAGATAGCTCTTAACGGTCAGTTTCTCGCATCAACAGTTGCCCTGTATTTGTTTGTTTTTTATCTGATTAGTACTTGTGATTCAACATGTGGCAAATCATTAGAAATCTTGATTGGTGCGAGATGGTTGACTACCTAATGCAGTCTCATTGACGTGAGTCTGGTAAAATACCCTTTTTCTACCCTGATAAAAATTATCGCAACTCTAGTTATGTGGTAAATACAAAAAATCTCAAATTCTAAGGCATATCTATGATACGTTCACAAAAACTGTGAATTGAATTTATATGTTTTTTGTACGAATGTGTTGTGCACAACCTGGAAATATTTCAGCTTATGTATCATACAGTATGTGTCAAAATTTGTAGACTTAGCCCAATCACAAACTCTACTTATATATGTATTCCTTTAAAAAAACCAATTCGTTGCAGCCATAGATATCTATATTTATGACTTGTCTATTCGTTTTAATAGGAGACATGTTAAATATCCGAGCAGATATCCTCATTACATCTCAGTTTATACGGTAACTGTCAAAGGGAGTTTAATTATGAACTAGTCCTTGTAGGCGACATTTCTAACCTTTTCAGTGTTTTATTAAAGAAAAAGAATGGCGTTTTAAATAAACATTCAGATGATGTTAAAACATTGTAACTATTTTTTTTTTAATTATTTGAAAGGGTTTGCAGAATTTACTTTCTCTTTGGCACATTGCTGTTTTGTGTGTTTTATGTGGTTGTGAAGTTAACACATAGATATCTATGACTGAGAAAATAAAAAAGCCTTCTTTGCCTAGTGCCATATTCACTTCAATTGCTTAATTATATTCAAATTTATCAATTATTATACAAACTTATCATTCCAGATTCATAGTCATTACATGATGTGATTTCTGAATTAACTAATATGTGGATATGACAACAAGGATGTCGTTGACGACCTGATGTGACAAGATAATAGTTAATTTTATTTGTGCATGGACAGCTATCAGATTATATATTTAAAATAATTTAAAATTCATTAATTGTTCTGATTATTCTGGAATTACAGATTGTGTTGCAATGCATTGTTACAGTAATTTGATAACTCGAATGTTAAATAATGTGAAATATGGTTTTCTTCGTTCCTCTTTGAAGGTATGTGCACATTTTGTGATACTTTTTTAAACTCTTGAAGTGGCTGGATTTGTGAAATGTGCAGGATTGTGGATCACACAACTTTGACATGAAACAATTCATTTTCGTAATTTTTTTAAATTTTTTTTTAAAGGATATCAGTTTTATTTATTCCTTAAGCATAATAGATATTCAGGAAATAATGTTATTAATATTTAAACATTCAATGTGTTTTGCTCTAGTATGGTAATTTAGATGCATGTACTTGTTGAACTACCCTACATTGCGGGGTGTGTCAAAAATTTAACTAGGCTGTTTGTTGATGAACTGCGTGTTCATATTTCATATTTATTATGCTTCGTTCCATGCTAAAATCCGATGATTTCCATTGGCATAAACCACGAAGTGAATACTGAAAAAATAAAAATTTTAAGCACGAGTACACTTCTGATGCACCCTGTACCAAGATATCTTCGCGGTGCATTCTGGGTACTACAGCGGCGTTCGAATCAAGGCCTAGCTTCGAAGTTCTATGGTTTTGAATTTGGCTCCTTTAAAAGTTATTAAATTTAGAATTCTTTTATAACATGGCTGGTAACCAACTTGGATATCAACAGCAGATGCAAGAAGGCCTACAGTCTCAGCAAATGCAAGGACATCGAGGACAAGCTTACCCTGGACAAACAATGGGTATGATTGAACGCATGTCTGGACCAAATATTCTCAATCAACAAGGTGTGTGTGTGCATTAATACTTTGACATGACAATGATCAAGAAAGGGTTGATGATTATTAAAGTAATATTAACCATCGCTTATAGGCGGACAACCTACACAGCAGCCTTGTGGGAGTCAAGTTCAGCCCAAAGAATTCAACACTGCTTCGTTGTGTAGAATGGGCCAAGAGACCGTACAGGATATTGTGAACAAGACGACAGACCTATTTCAGCTTTTAAAGCAGGCGCAGGTAATTTGAGAATATGTTAACATGGTAAATAACCATCTAGCAGCAAAATGGTTTGTTTATGCATGGCCTACAGACATGCCAGATCCACATTCTATATTTTTGGGGCTGCCTAAAATGTGTGTCTCTTCTACTAGTTGCCCAATGGTACTCAGCAAAGTATAACTCTACAGAAGGAAAGAAAGGAAAAAATACAGGAGCACTTGAACAGCATAAGTCTTTTATATAAGAGAATTCGTCTTATCTATGACAAATGCAATGAAAACTGTGCAGGAATGGAATACACTCACATTGAGGTACGTCATGCTATTGTAATCTTTTAAAATTGTCCAAGGAATTCAAAACCGAAGCTCTGTAACTAACTATTGAAACGTTCCAGTCTCTGATACCCGTAAAAGATGAATTGGACACGAGACCTGAAGAACGAAAGCTAACCGAAGTGATGAAGTACATCAGCGAAGAGCAGCGGGAAATTGCAGATGTGAGTTCCAACAATTTTTTTTTACAACGCGCATTTGATTTAAAGTGACAAGATCATTTTTGAATTCTTATGTTATATTTACGTTGTAGCAAGTTATACAGAGGAGCAGACACTTAAAGGAAATCATTGATCATCTTAGAAATATTATTTGGGAAATGACTACTATGCTAGCAACACGGAGACCCTAACCATTTACTTGTCCCTTTGGAATAGATTTTTGTTACACTTTGGAAATATTTACTTTTTGACAAACCTATGTAAATAAATATAATTTCACTCTGAATATCTTTGTAAAAAAATTTTTTCGATTACTTTCGTCTAAAATATTCGTTGTGATACCATTAATTGAAAAATCTATGCTGAACTCAAGCAATTTATTAAAATTTAAAAATGAATACAATACTGAAATGGCATAGTGTGGCATGTTGCTATGGGATGGTACTTTTTGAACCCACCTGCATACGACACGCCCCATAAATTCATCTGCTGGTGAGTTGGCGTGGGCAAGTTTACCTGTAAATTTCTCTCCATCCTGAAGTAAGTTTTTGCAGTTTTCTTTATACCTATTTTTAGTTTAGTTACAAACTCCCATATATCTGTGTTCGTAGCAAATGCACGCATTTCTGTCCTTGCAAATAAGTTCTTTGGAATTTCTATTGTGAGCAAGGGGCATTGATTATCATCAAAACACCTCTGCTATACAGGGTGAGTCTGCAGTACTTTTGCAAACGTCAGCACGTGTTTGCAAATAGAAATATGCTTTCTGTGCTGTTTTACAAAATGCCAAATTGACTCTGGGATATAATGATATTCATAACACCATGTTTATTTGCGCATGAATTTATACATACAGTATAATGTAGAATGAGTGCAGGTACAGTTAAGGTTCAAATTAAGATTGCTCTGATGTGTGCATGAATTGGGTTAGTGTTCCCCAACTGTTTTAATTTTCTACAAAATCAACAATGAAAAATAAATCTTCATAAGCTATAATTTAAATATGTCACTTCATTTTTAAGGTATTCTGCAACTTGTCAGAAACGATAATGTCTGCAATTATTTCTGAGAATGTCGACGGTGTCTTTAATGAATTCCATGCAAAGATTAAACGACACATGCATAGTGTAATCCAGAGTTATGAATTGTCGAGAGGTATTGCTCCGGATAAATTCACTATTTAAAATGCCAGTTGAGGTTAAAACATATTGCTAAAGTGTCCCTCTAATCAAAAGGCCAACTGAAAGACGACAACACCACTTTTTGGGATGCCGTTATTATTACGACGGCAGATGAAGACCAACGCAAAGCTTATCTCTACCAGATACACAAAAAGATTGAACACAAGCAAATGATACAGAATGTCCCGTTCTACGTGTTTGCTGATCCTCCAGGAACCAAAGTAGGTGCGGCACTTTATGGAGACCATGACATATTATTAATACAATGGTTGAAATATCTATTGTTAATACAGGTGTTGAATACACATTTTATTTATTGTCAAATTGGTATGCATTTGTCAGGTTGTGGCGGATCAGTGCTGTATTCTCTGGACCAGCTATATTCCCAAATTGGAGATAAAATGTTTGAGATGAAAATACTTTTCATCTGTGCTGGTGGGAAAAGTCAGCGTCTGCCCAGTGCCAGCGTTTTAGGCAAACTCTTTTTACCTTTGCCTTTGGGCGATCCGCTATTTCACATGTTGGACTTGCAAATTGCATTGTATCTGCCTTTTCTTCGACACATGAAGCCAGGTGTGCTAATTACTTCATCGGATGCTATTGAAACGTATCATCTTCCTAACGGCAGTCCACCTGTTGGTAATTAAAATTATCCATACGTCCTTGAAGAATTTTGAAATCTTATAATTATTTCGTTAGTACATATGCATTACGTCATTGTCTAATTTATTATTCATAGAGGCATCGTGGTCGTTCCAAGGTGACGGCTTCACTGCTCTCGGTACAATTTCAACTGTCCAAATTGGTAACTATCTCTCATTAATTGCCTAGGGTTATAAACAGTGTTGCGATGAATTAGCATAACTAGGTTAATCATGCGCTAATTTAAACCTCCCCCTACCATATGGTGCTGTGTATGCTGACTGAAGTGTATTACATTGAAGTCTTCAATTATTAATGATATGGTCTATGGTTTATAAACAAGTGTGATGATTTGGGGAAAAGTCCAAAATTATTTATTAAAAAGTTTTATTTTCATAGAAAAGTACATTGCGTTATTTTTTATTTTCCCAAATTATTTTGATAGGAAAAAATCACGGAGTTTACGTTTTACCACCTCAGTTACTGAACGGGCAAGATGTAGTACGTAGCACGTGTCTTCAAGTTCTTCAGAAACCTTCCCTCGCTGCCATGGAAGCAAGTGGTGCCATTTTAGAAGGTATATATATATTTTTAGTCGCCTGTCTAGTGCCAAAAACGGTTTTTTTTATTACTTGCAAATATGAAAACAATAAGACAGATTGGACATATCAAAGGGCCTCCACCAAATCATTGTTTGAAATATTGTACTCTAATAATGCCACACAGTGACATTTTCGTAATTGTAATTCAATTTCTGTTTGTTGTATTTAGATGGAAAAGTTTGCACTGACAGCATATTCTTCTTTGATCACGAAGTAAGTAAGAAATTTCTCAGTTACATGGAAAGACATCCTCATATTACATGCGAGATTGACGCTTATGGCGACTTTCTTCAGCCATTGGGAACTTTGGCATCTTTGGATTACATTGAAAACACGGACAATGTAATTAGTGCAAATCCAACACTTTCGGAAGCACGCAAAGAATTGTTTAATATTTTACACAAGACTCCATTGCACGTAGTCTTTCCCCAACAGTCAGCATTTTATCATTTGGGCACAATGACCGAATATATAGAAAACGTTACGCCAAATGCAGAAAACTATTTATTTGAAGAATTGAATTGCAAGGCTGTAACATTTTCTCGAATAAAAGATTACAAAGTGTTGGAGGAGAGCCAACACAATGAAAATGCTGACGATTTCCCGCCTGGCTTTGCGAAATTTCTCGTCAAAAATCCACACGTTACCATCATGCACTCGTTAATAGATTTCTCCGTGCAAGTCGGACAGTCTACTGTAATTGAATACTGTCAAATCGAAACTCCGGTTACGATCGGTGACCGGTGCATAATAAGCAACTGTAAAATTATCCCGAGAACTCGTGAGCACCAGATTGTTTTGCCCTCACAGAGCTGCTTTCATACCGCAGCAATTCAACTTGACGGGCAAGTGAAATTCGTAACAATTGCATTTGGAATAAGCGATGATTTGAAAAAGTCCGTTGGCCACGGTAGTTGTGATGCAGGGTTAAGCTATATGGGAATTCCAATTGGAGATGTTTTGCGTTTATTGGGAAAGAAGAAATTATTTGACGACGATGTTGAATCGTGTAGCTTATGGAATGCTAAATTGTTCCCAATCGCAGATACAATGGAAGAGTCCTTCTTAATCACCAATGCTATGGTAAACGAGATTGTGGAATCTGTGCGTTCTTCAATGCCACCTGTGCCTACCAACAGTAATTCCACCATCTCGATTTCCATGGAATTTATTCTAAAGAATAAAAGCATTGAAGGCATGTTTGAATTTCAAGAAGATCTAAGGAGAAATATACTTCAATAGCCAATTTTTAAGTCTTCTTTTTAAGCATAATGCAAGGAGTTTTAATTAATTCCATTCTTCTTTTGTGTCGAAATTCGCTTAATGTTTTTAGTAAATTATTTTGTCATTCATTATTTTTGATTGGTATATAGTTCTAACCTCATGAAGTGTCTTACCAAGCTCTAATTGGTACTTAATGGTTAAAGCTTGTTCTAATTGATAAAACACGGAAAGGAAAAAAATATTTAATAAATGGCTGTACATTATTTAGAAAATACGATGCTTTTCATCCTTCTCGAATTTCATGATAAGTTATTAATGCTCATATTTATCACCATTTAATACAGCAATCACAGTAATTGAGTTTCCTTGACATTCCCAAACTTGTAATCACCACTGATTGGTATTTTTTCACAATAACAATAATTACAGTATTTATTGCCAAATGATATGGGATTGCACACCGGAAATATCAGACTCACTGAAATTCCTGGACATTTTTTATGTACATAACGATGTTGAAAATAATCGTGTTCTGTTGATGGATTAATGCTGATAAAGATGCGATCGACAACATAACACGAGGGTGCTAAACCTTAACAAATCTGAAATTCGGTTTTGTTAAAAATAATACCACTAATGACATTTTTAAAGTAGGTGGTCGGTGTATACAGGTTTTAGCCAATAAGGAAAGAATAAAATCGTATTTTGTAAATATGAAAAAAGCAATATACCCTGAGATGTTTTACAGAACTAAATTGTGTTTTGCACAGATTTGTTTGAATTCAAATTTTTTTTTTTCATATCTGCGCAATTTTGATATATCATTCTGATTTAATTATCTGAAAAAGTCACTATGGGGTATCTACCCAGTATCCATATTTACTCAATCCTAGTTAATATACAGCATTACCCATCGGTGCATATCTTGACACTCCTGTTGTGATTTATGATATTTACAGACATTTTTCGGATCAACAATGTAGTAACTGAATGACATTTACTAATCCGTCCCTTTATTAATACTTTTTACTTCCTTATGTATATAAATGTGGTGCTGAGAACCATAAAATTAACAGTGTCTGTACATCTACATTATTTATTTTGACGGAATTTGAAATCAAGTAAATAAAATTAAAATTTGTAAGACAAAAAAATAGTTTTATAACATTATCTATGGAATTTAAACGACAGTCTATGTTGTTTACAAGCACGTCGTTTTGGAATGTGTTTATACACACTTCTAGATATGGAACCTACAGTGTAGATATACTGTACATCTAGTAGTAGCAGCAACATATTGTTTTTGTTGCAGATATGAAATCTCTGGAGAATTGGGAAATTGCACAGATTTTATTTTTTTAAAATTGCACATACAGTAAATTACAACTAAATGAATTGGTTAGAATCTCAATGAATTTTATTAAATTGCGATTGTATTGAAATTCCTAGCACCTTATCCTGATGTCAGATCAAGGTCAGCCTTTTGGCATTCCTTTCCTATTTTGTGTGCAGGCCTAGCTGACGTTTCGAATATAGTATTTATCTCCGCGACATAAATGTTGATTCGATTGCACCCAATATCAACTGCTGGCCTTGAAAATATCAGAGCCATCTTTAACGTTTAACCAGTTAAAAATTCGTCAATTAATTTAATTACTTTCCAAATGGAACTTATGCAAGAAGCAGTATCATACTATTGCAATCAAATGCGTAGGCCAAATTTAAAGCTTCAATTTAAAGGCATTTCTTTGCTCTAGTACATGTCAAATTTAGAATACTTTTGCAGAAATTGTAGACATTGTGTTAGCTTTGATATTTTTAATAATAGATAAATCTTGCAAACTGGACGTAATTTGTGGTAAGCGGACGAATTTTTATTTCCTTTCGTACGATTACAGTATTATCCACTCCTGTTTTTCACAGAACTAGGTGTATAACGTTTATACAAGTGGTTTTAAACTGGTGTAGAACAGCAGTGACAAAGTTTCATAAATTATATAAATTTACTGTGGGTGACCTAGTCTCTTGATGGATACTCCACATTATGAATAGCTCCACATCATACATATATATATATATATTAGAATTGGCTTCATGTAAATGCAGGTTTTCTTTCAAAGTTATGACTTTTAGCATGGCATTTAAAAAAATGTTGCCTACAGCGTGTCAAGAATTTGCAAAAAAGTTGGTCAGTGACCCATTTTTCAAAAAATTTAGTCTACTAACAGCAACTTAAGATTGTAAAAAAAAGACAAAAATGTGCTTGTAATCCATTGTTAGAGAAAAATTCTTAAATAAAGCAATTCTATAATATATTACTTATTATAACTCTTATCATGTTATGTCTTGTTATACCTCATAATCCATTAGAAAAATGTCCTAATGTTATTTTTTCTTGTTTTATTTTTTAACAAATGTCCAATAAATTAAGTTTTTCAAGACATTTTGCTAAAGATGTGCTATACTAGAGAAAATATTGTATTAATGTAGCATTATCTGATTTTTGTATATTTCAGTGGCCCTTTGAGGTAAAATCATCTCGAAATATGATAGTTTTAAAAGGCTAAACGTAGGCTTTGAAATCTGTTTACTTTTTTTCAAATAAGGCGCCATAAAAGCTACCAATCAGAAGAGAAACAGGGGAGCGTATGCGTCGTAACGCGTACGTTTGACAAAATAGGCAAAATATCGATATGGTTGAAAAGCATCGATATCGAATAACTCGGTTAAAGTTATTCAACATGGAGGATGGGGGTGACATGTAGTTTGGATTACTTTTTGGAATTTAATGAAATCTTAACTTATGTGCCGGAAATATGCCAAGAAGACGAAACGGAGAGATACCATTGCCCCCTGGCTGGGACGTTGGTAGAGATTTCGATGGAAAACTTTACTTTATCGACCATAACAACAAGAAAACTACGTGGATTGACCCCCGAGACAGGTAAGGAGAACGGCTAGGAATGCTAGCCCCTCGGCCTAATCTTGGAAATGCCTCAAATATTTTCTCGGCCACGTCCCTGTTGCGCTGCGTCGTGCTAACAGATGGCTCTTAAAATGCTCGCAAATACTCGACACATGCAACTTTCGACCAGTTTCTTTACGCTTACATTCAGATTTCGATGCTAACGTTTTATTAAACAATTTGAAGCATTTTTTTGTCCTAACCCTGTACGTTGATAGCCTGAGCTAATTCAATGAGGTGGTTAAGCCTAATGCATGTAATAGCGGATTAGTGACGAAGTTGTAAGCAATATTTGGCGTTCGCTATCACTAAAACATAGGCATGCAAGAAATGGGCCCGAAATACGTTATTCTATTGAAATTTACTGCAGTTCATAGCTCTGGCTCTGTCAGTTTTGAAATGCCGGGGTGCAGGGGGGAATGGGGGAGATCATGCATCCCCATTCCACATCTTTCCCCCAAATTTTTTTATTTCTTTTTTTTTTTGCTTAAGCGCGGCTGAAATTAAATTTGTTTTGTGGGTGAAAATCGAATCAAATTGACGTTTCGCAAGAATCAGTATCGACATAACTTGGGCTAAGCCTATGTGAAGTGTCGGTATTAGTCAGATCAGTTGATATAATTATTACAAAATGGTTTTGATTTTAGATATTGATAGATTATGTTGTGCTGTGATTCGCTAGTGACTATACTATAATTAAAGCACAGCACACGAGCCAGATTTGGACGTGCTAATTATTGTGCTGTACGTGTGGAATTTTTACCTTCAATGGACCCTCTTGCAGATTAAAACCTACTTCATTGTGAAAATAAAAGCTCTAGAGACTTTAATTGGTCGGCCTTTGTGAAAGTTTTAGTTCAATTAGGTCAGTTGGAATATTTGGAATTCCTTTTTTAAGGGCTTGGTCTTTATGTCTTTCGATGTGTAGACCTCATGGTCTGTGCGTCTTGAGGTACGGCATTCAATGCCAGCACCTGCCCTTACTACACAATGTGCACACAGCTGCCGTTTTTCAAAAGTTATCACAGGCTTACAAAAATCGCTGTTGACACGAACAATAGGATATGAGGTTGTTCTCAAACTGACAAATTTAATGTAAAGTTGATAATGTGAACAATTAAAAATACAAGTCATTGCTAACTTCGCATGCATGCATTAATTAAATCAATATTAACCAAATGTTTTGTTCTAAAAATTTGTTGAAAAAAATCTGCACATTAAATTTTTTTTTACAAAACGTACTTAGGAAAAAGCAATTCAAAATAATAAGACCTCTCGTTAGGTTTGGTCTCATTAGATGAATATTATAACTTTGTAGGAAAATTCTTTTAGCGGAGGCCTGTTTGAAATACTCTATATTCATTACCTCACGAATTGATGATTAGCTTATATATATATATCATACATAATGCACTTGGGGTGGCTAAATTAGGTCAATACCAGGAAAAAGCGTTTGACAGTTTACATTAGGGTTCAAATTAAGCTATGAAGAATTTCGTTGAAAGTAGGCTGCTTATCAGCAATCCATCATTGAAAGTGTTTTAAGTCGAGTTGAAAGAGGCTTGCATTCCAAACGTATGCAAACTAGGCTTATATTGATAGATTCGGAAACTGTCTGGTTTATTTACAGCGATAAGGTTTTGGTTTGCCATTTATTATTGACCAACACAATTTTGCATGATCAACAAAGTTGTTGTAGAATAAATATTTGTTGTTGACATCATGAGACCAGTGTCTAGTAGATTGTACATACACTGAGAAATATTTTTATTTTTCATAATCTGATTATTTCCCCCATATGGTTCGATAAGACTCAATGGTAAACAAAAACTGTTGTGTGGAAGAAATAATTTCCAAATCCAGAAAATTGTCACTTGTTAAATGCTATAAATGTTTGTGCGATAACATAAATCATGTCCTTCTATAAAATATTCAAATTTCATACTTTCTAAACATGCTTCTTGAACAAATTTGATCTCGATCTGCGCAAAGGACCTAGCCGTAATATACTTGTTAATTAGTCCAGCAGTAGCTTATTGGTAATGAGTTTGTTTTTTCTAGGTACACCAAACCTAAGACGTTTGCAGATTGTTCGGGCGATGAGCTGCCATTAGGGTGGGAGGAAGCATGTGATTCACAGATAGGGCTATACTTTATCGACCATATTAATCGTAAGCAACTCTCGAATATATTTATTTCCCTAAATGTGTCGCCTTTTCGTCTGTACAACATGTATTTCTACTTTTTGTAGAAACTAATCAAATCGAAGATCCTCGACAGCAATGGAGGCAATTGCAAGAGTCAATGCTCAAAGAATATCTCATTACAGCTCAGGAAGACTTAGCAGTAATTATTGCTTCTATTTTAAACGAGCTTCATTTTTTTTTCTTCTTCGCTGTTAACAATCTGCAGTAATTAAGAATTAGGGAGCCAGAGAGCACAGACTGTTTTGTAACCTAATTATTTATTGCTCTATTTTTCCGTTTCATAGGCAAAAAGAGAGATTTATGACATAAAACAGCAGAGGCTGTCACTTGCTCAGGAGGAATTTAACCATTTAAACAATGCTCTGGCCAATTTAAACTCATCATCACAAACGAGTCGTATGTTCTCATGATTGATGGCTCATTTCAAGTTAACCGAATTCCCAAATCTACGTCACACGCTCGACTTTATTTTTTTTTAAATTTTGTTTTCAGTGTGCTCTAGTTCCAGTAGCGCTAGCACTAAATACGATCCTGATTTGCTCCGAGCAGATGTAGCCTTAGCTAGAAATCGAGTGGAGATACTCAAAACGGAACTTCTACAAATAAGAACGGAAGTGAAGTATACGGAACAAGGAGTGGAGAATCTGGCAGCGTAAATACGATTTGCCTCATAGATTGTGGCTTTCATTTTTTCACCAATATTCGTTTGACTGATGATCTGTTCTCCCAACCTTCTGTAGTGTGGACCGGAAGCTTTCCGTAGAGGGCGGCGTGTACGACCTCACAGAGGCGCAGGCCATTATGGATGAACTGCGAAATATTCAGAAATCACTTTCTTCGGGCGAAAGAGAAAAAGCCGAACTTATGCAGTCGCTCGCTAGGTTAAAGGATGACCTAACTCGCCTGCAGTCGAGTGGGTCTTCTCCCGATGTATCCACACTCAGCATACCGATGGAGCGCCTTAGTCAAGCATCTCAAACCGACCTTTCTGGCGAGGTTTGTGCATCTAATTTGGAAGCACTTGCATTCTCAACCGTTTTGGCATTGTGTTGCTAACCCTGTTCAGACAATCATTCTTTGCATTGAGGGCTGTTTATGAATTAGTGATTATGACATTCCGAATGCTAATTTCTGGGAAGATGTGTCACGGATAGCAAACGTGGGAAAGAATTTCAGTTTACCGTAGTCATGTGCCCATATGTAAATTTTAACGGTGAACAATTGACTAGTCCCTTCACATCAAGAGGAGTTTCATTCATCTAAAATTTTGCTTTTACGTAGTTGGCTCCCATTGGTGCACGCCTAGCCGAGATGGCACGTATGCGACTGCTTTACGACGAAGCCAGAAAAAGAGTTCAAGAAATTCAACAGCAGTTGGCAGATTTAGAAGATCGAGTAATTCCAGGGCAAACTGAATCTGACAAGGACAGGTATTTAACCGTTACTTTAAGCTTATCTAATTGGCGTGCATGCTCCTTATTTGATTGCATTCGGTTGATTGCAATCAAATTAAAAGCAATGTGTGAAAGATTTACGAAGCCATATGTCTTTTATAAATTCACGAAAATGTGGAACATTTGGCATGTTTCCAAAAACTAGTAGCTTGTGCATGATCCTTTGTGCCACCTCCTTAAATTAAAAGAGTTGCTATTGTTTAAATTCGGACAAGGATGAGTGTCACGCATTGCAAATAAGATACTTGTGATTCTGCCAATGTGAACTGCTTTAGTGTTGTTTATTCGTTTGAATGCATTTTGAAATACCCGCACGTGTGCCTCTGTGTATTGCTTGCCTAGGCTCTTATTGATCCAAGAGAAGGAGCAGCTGCTGCGTGAATTTCGTAGCATTAATCCGAAAAGCCGCAGCCAAATTGATATGATCTCGATTCACGCAAAGATTGGAATGTTAGAGCAAGATTTGAATAGTGCTAGAGAGATGTCCAACCGTGTGATTGCGAATAGGTAAGCATGAACCATTCTTTTAAGCGTTTTCATTGATTTGTGAACCCGGATGTATTTTCGTTGTGTGCTATTTAATGTTGTTCCTTTCAACCACGCCGTTGAATTAATTTTTATTGCATCAATTCTATTTGCATTTCTTATTAAAAATTGTATGGAAATCGTCAGCATGGCCATGATACGGTCTACACACGTCTTAATTTAATCTTACAAATGCTTTTGTTCGCAGGTTGAGGATTCACGAGCAGAAGCAACTCCTGTTACAGCAACTCACAGATGCTATGAGATTGACCACATATTTAGAGTCTCAATTAAAAACGTAAGTTGAATAAACCCTTTGCAGGGTTCTGAAATGCTGCTGTTCTTGGACATAGGGCTTACATACCATTTTCCCCCCCTCAAATTAGTCTTTCGGCGAGCACTCTCTCCATGTCGTCCAGTTCTAGCCTGGGCAGCTTAAGCACAACGAGCAGCAAGGGTTCACTGAGCTCATTGAGTTTTACCGATATCTACGGTGTGCCGCAGTGCGCACAGGAGACTTTTAACGTGCAGGATCTTCACAAGCGGGTTGAACAGCTGCTGCAGGGTAGCACTCACAGCTTGGATTCCGGCTCGGAAATGACTGATAAAACGAGACCCTGTCAGGCGAGTGCCATGCCCGGTGCTGTGACTACCTCTCATTCAGCACATTCAATGCCATCTTTATCGCCAAGATCGTCCTTGTCCTCGGTTTCCCCTCCAGTGTCGCCGTACGATTTTGGGCCGCCCCCTTCCTACGAACAAGCATACTTGAGCTCCGTCGAAAGGCAGCGCAGAGTCCTTGGAGAGCTCCACTTTCCTCCTTCTTATCCCATGTCCTCTTCGTCCGTACCAGTGAGTCCAGATGATTCAATGGCCGAAGTTAGACTGATTCCCTCCATAGCGAACTCGATCGTAGTCAATCCAGCATTTCGCAACCATATGTTGTACGTGGGTCGACCCGTTCCCCCGAACATTCATCTTCCCGACATGATGGAAGGCAGCAGCCAAGGTGCTTCCGGTCCTGGAAGGCCGAGATCGGTTTACGATTCGAACAGCGATGTCACCAGCAACCCACCGTTGAGCCCAATCTCCGAATCCGTCCCTGACGAATTAAAGGCGGCAAACCTTTCTGGAACCAATACTAGGAGTGTTTCTGCTGCCGTCAGCGACGAATCTGTAGCAGGAGATAGTGGGGTGTTTGAAGCATGCAATCGCAGAGACGTCGATCTACCCATAAGTGAATTTAGTCTTGAAACTGCCCAAGTGCAAATCAAATTAAGGTGAGTCTATTTTCATTTTAAATCCATTTATTTTCCACAATATGCATCAAGAGAGAAGTTCGGCTTGCTTGTTTGGACCGATTAAACTATTAATTATCAAGGTGTTTTGATGAGATGTTAACGTTTTTTATTAATATATTATATTTTATTTTCGTATTTCTTCTCAGATATGCTTCCGTAGATGGTTTGTTACACGTTGGGATAGAGCGTGCACGCAACTTATGTTCTTTATCTATTTCTGATGATTGCAAAGTGTAAGTTATGTTTTGTGTACTTTGTTTTTCGTCTTTTAACAAAACCTCAGTTCTAATTTATGATTAATCTGTTTTTAGGTGTATCAAAGCAGCCCTTTTGCCTTATTCTTCACCAAATGTTATGCCATGTTGCACTGCCTTTGTTCCCAACTGTAACCGTCCCACATTTGGCGAGACATTTAGAATTCCGATTGCCATTTCGAAGCTCTATACAAAAACTTTGCAAGTGAACGTGTGGTCGTTACTGGATGAAAAAGAGGAATGTGTGGTGAGTTTTACTTTAATTGCAAGTCTTTGCACATTCGTTTATGGGATTTTTTTTAATATGTCCTGGCATTTTTTTGACTCTTTTAGGGGTGTGCTCAAGTTAGCCTAGCTGACTTCAAGTCTGAAACTGTCTCGTGCAAATGGTACAACATTTTAAGCTTTCATTTCATGCAACCAGATAGTGGGAATCATTCTCCTCTTTCCGTTCAACCTCCTCATCTGGATACAATAAAGGTAATTATTTAAATCTGAGATCAATTCTTCATTATGCGGTTGCAAATTATGTGCGTTGTTAAGTACATATGTTTTCAATTTTTTTTGTAGCAGTTGCAAAGCATTACAGCTTTAGATTCAGATGTAGTTGCAAACATGAAAGCAATGGTGGACATAGGGTAAGGACTTGGGTTCATTTCCCAGAATTTCATTTCCTGGAATTTGAGCGAGTCAAAAACCAATTATTGCATTTATGAAAACAGTTTATACCAATCTGGTTCCCATCCAAGAGCTGAAGAAAGCAGCGATGAATCAACTATCATATCTTCACAAGCATCTACTTTAACAAGAAATCAAGGTACCAGAACCATCCCATTTCGAATACCCATGCGGGTTTATAATTTTGTATTCGCGTATTAATACAGTTATTTTTTAAATTTTCTTAAGCTCCAGATCCGTATGAGGTGGGTTCAAAGCATGGCGTTTCCGGAGATGTCGACTCTGAAGATGATGACGACGACGACGATGATAGCGACGAGGAAGAAGTTTATGAAACCGGTGGAGCCGAAGACTTTTGCGATCTTCTTGACAAAACCATACTTGCAACTGAGGCGTTGGACTTGGCTATTCAGACGTGTGACAAAGAAACCAACACCGAGTGTGTGTTTATCCCTGAGAAAGGACCAAAGAAGAAAACCAGTGAAGTGGCTCGCGCTCCTGTTATTAAACGCTCTCAGACGTTTTCGCCCAGCGAAGTGGTCTCCAAAATTCAGTATATTTGTAGGGTACGTATCTATGTATATTTGAAAACTTCTGTAATTCCAATGTTACATTACGTTTTCTTGATAATCGGTACCTTTTGTTTTATCGTTGGATTTTTCCCTGACTTATTTCAGCTGAATAGAAGTGACAGTGATAGTTCTATGCCGCTTTATCGGAGAGGGCCTTTTCAGAGAAATTCAATCGAAAGGCGAAGTTTACGCTGGAAAAATGTAAGCGTTTATTTACCTTTGAAGTATCATCATTTTGAACCGAAATTACAATTTTGCAATGTTTAACGTGCAGCCGCCGACTGTAAACAAGAGTTCTAGTAGCAGCGCTAGAAACAGTGGCAAACCCGTACGAACGTCCATTGACTTGGAATTGGATCTTCGGGCTCAAAAAACCAAGCTCGCACAATTAAAGGATGATCTTTTGAGATTGCGCGAAATCAAACGGCATTACGAGGATGTTATTACAAAAGGTAAAAACACTAGTTATTTTTGGGAGTGATTTTTGCCTTCTCTGCCATTTTAACTTTTTTGTATTATTAATCAGGAGAATCTGAATTACCGCATTGGATAAGCGAGAATGAGCAACTTCAGCAGCTCTTGGCATCGGCAGCTAAGGAGGTATAGCTCTTAGGTTTTTGTAATACCATCGTTAATTGTGCTACGATTGCGAAATTACGACTTTGAGGGTGCCAAACTTCTTTATTTGTAACGTTTCAGCCAGTTAAGCAGGGCAGCGATGACAGAAAAGTAGAAAAACGTCTGAAGAAAACATCAAGGGAAATCTACAAGCTTCGGAAAAGCCGGAAACAACAACCTGACATAAACACTTTCAGGTAATGATTTTCGATGCTAGTGTTTTTCGACTATTATGTTTCCTTCTAAAGCGCAGTTTTGAAAACTCCCTTTTTTTTGCAGAGAAAAAATGGCATTTTTCACTCGCGTAAAGATGAACGTGCCTGCTTTTCCGGTGGACATGGACGACGAAGAAAATTCCACACTGAAAGCGGAGCCGGCCGACCTTTCTTTGGAGAACTCTGCCGTAAGCGAGCAAAGTACGATGACTAATAACGAGGAAGACCATACCGTTAGAAGCGGTGGCCAGGTATTAGAAGTTAACAGCAGCGCAGCCAATCAGAAAAGGTTTGAGTACATCGTTGATCGAGAGCTGGGCGTTGAAGTGTGAGGACCTTGCTCGACGAAGGGGAAATTCTGCGCTGCGTGAAAACTAGCCAGAGTACTGCTCTTCATCCTCCGGTGCCTTCGATGGTCTAGCCCATCCGCCTCCGACTAGAGGGGCCAATTGATAGTGCCATCCTGCAGCTCGTGGTGCTCTGATTGTCGTCTCTCTTTTGACATAATACTCTGCTATTTTGAAAGTAGGAGGATAATTCGTGGCTGGCCCTGATTCTGAGTCTCATAGACTCTTCGTATTCATTATAAATCCTGCGAAAAGCCACGCAAGTAACATCGCTAGTTGGTATTCTGCGAAGCATTTAGAGTGGGATGTCGCTTAACTCCTGTAGCGATAAGATGTGCCTTTTTATAAATGGAATTTTATCATTAAGGTTTTCAGAATACATGATTTGAAACCTTTGGGCATTTCCGTACATATTGTACTCGCTGCCCATTGTAGTAGCCAAATTCTGACGTACCTGGAAAGGGTACGTCACGGAAGCTTATTTTATATATTGTGTGTCTGAGTGCGTGTTTACAAAAAAGAATTTTTAAGGGTTTTATAAAGATTTATTAGATGGTTAATCCGTGCTGTGAATGTACGTGCGGTTGGATCAGGGGTGGGGGCGCGTACCGTATTTGGCTGGATCGCGATCTGATTATGCTTCTAATTGGTTAAATGGTTTTTGCAAGGGGTGTATGAATGTGGCGTGTGTATGCTTGTCTGCCCTCCCCCTATTTTTTTTGATTCGCTTTCTACTTAAGCGTTACTATTGAATACTTCATTTGATTCGGACCTATATTCGAGGAATCCACCGGCGATCCTATGCAATTATGCTAACGACAATAATAATATTAATAACGACGATAGTAATAATAACAAAATCGTGAATGGCGGGTGAAGCGGTGGTATTACGGGATGGATCAGGGTTTAAGGTTAGGTGGTATTGCGAGATATTCCTGTCAACTCATGGTGGCGATTGGAAGACAAATTAGGATCTGTTTATTTCTGTATTCTTACTGTACACGCGTCATTTTTTTTTTTTTTTCAGTCTTTGCTGCACATATTTGTACTTTCATATATAAATTTGCCATCTGCATCACATGATAAGCTTCATTAGAAAATAACGCCAGTTCTAGTTTTTTTTTCTTTTTTTTTTTTTGTACATTTGCAAACTTTTTAAGTTAACGTTGAGATGCCATACGTTTGTTGCTTTCTTCCTAACGTTTAGGTCTCCCCAGTGACTCTCTTCTGTTTACAGTTTAGCTCGATTCGAAGTAATCCGGTTTGCCGGTTATCCGGTAATCAAGTTAACCGATATTCATCAGTGGCATCATAGGCAAGTGATTTGTCATTTATTGGATATGTGCTAGTAATGCCGTTAAAAGCTAACAGAAATTCCATGGTGATGCATTTGCAGTTGAGCGCAATTAGTTGCTCGTTAAAAAGATTATAAAGTATCCGATCAAATTATTTGCTGTCCAGTGCATTCGTTGCTTCCATAGTTCATTTTTGTTGCTTTTAATAAATATTGTTAACGTTTTTTTTTTTTTATAAAAATCGTATAAAACATGCCCATTAGCCATCTTAAAACCATTTTGATCTTGTCTGATATTCTTTTTTGAGGATTCCTGATTGTATCGTACACCAACTAACTGTGTTGAAAAGCTTGGGTCCTTCAATAGCTGAACTGATTTGACATACGTTTTGGGATTGCATAGGAATTTTGAATACCTCAGTAGAGGCTTTGAAAATAGAATTTTCACATTTTATATATTCTTGGAGAATCAATTTTGTGTCCACTTCAAAATTTTCAAAATTAACCATTTTATCGAAATGTTCATTGATGTACCCAGATTATATGAAACATTATTGGATTAATTTGCTCATGTTATGCATAAATCATATTAGATATTGCAACGTTGAGTAAACAGTGTATCATAAAACCAGTATTCAGGCTGTTATTCAATAATGTGCATATTAAAAGTAAGTACGTGATGTTTATTTTGAATTCCCAGAGGTTACATTTTCAAAGAAAAATTTCATGAATGTTTAATTTTAATTAGATTTAATGTTGCTATTCATAATTAATGTATTTTGATTTTTACTATTCGTGCAACTTTCGGTTTTTCCGACACGTAAAACCTCTTATTTAAAAATAATTATTTCATAACTTGATCAAGGATGGTTTGGGTCAACATATTCAGGCAATCCAGTAGGATTGTTCATATTTTCCCCCAGAAAATGTTCACACAAGCCCAACAAGAGAGAATTTCGTCATTTCAAAAGAAACTTCACCTGGCTGATTTTGCTCTATTTCTGGACGACAAATACAGCAGAATTGAAAGGTATTATAAAATTAAAAATTAGCAATTTGAGATCATCCTTCATTTGTTTTGTATTTGTGTCGTTTTATTCATACGGAATTTCATTGCAGGGGTATTTGGTTTGTGGTGTACTTGGTGGTCTTTGGCTTATCCAGTTTTGTGTGTTACCAACTTGCCACCAGTTACATGAATTCGCCTATTGTTGTGTCAGTGGAACCAGTTGATGGGGGTTCAATGGGGGAATATTTTCCGGCTGTAACAATATGTAACATCAGGAAATGGCTTGCTCGAGGAGTTCAAGTAATTGCAAAATTTTCTTGTTAATAGACTTAACTTTTTTACAAAAGCTCATCCACGATATGGTTATGATATGGTTAATATCAAATTAGAGACTTTGACAAAAAAAAAATGTAATCTTTTTATTCTTCTGCAGGGTGAAGATATTGGTAATAAAATCAAGTTCATTTTGGCACGTCGAAACAGGGCAATGCCGCATTGCTCGTGGAAATCTCGTACTTACAAATGCGAAGAATTATTCCGAATGGTTCTAACAGATTGGGAGACGTTTTGCTACACGTTCAATTATGAGTTTCCAGAAAAATATTCGGCAGCCAGGGTTTATTTGGGAGATAATTTCACCCAGGAAAACGATGCTTGGACAATGCGGCATGTGGCTGGTCTTGGTGTCAACAATGGCATTTCTGTCATTTTGGATATCTTGAAGCAAGAAAACGGTGGAGTGGAACATGCAAGATTAATCAATAACAGACGAGAATGTCTTGGATTTATGGTAAATAATTTCGCTTTTATACATTCATTCGTTATTCGGTCTACACCGACAATGCACAGATTTTAAAAATGATTTTAACAGTAAAATTTTGAAGAATTTTTAGAAAGCTTTTACAAGAATATTTAGTAAGCTTTAAGAAGAATCTTTCCAAAGCTTTTAAAAGAATTTTTAGAAAGCTTTTACGATTTTTCGTTAAATATACATGTATTTTTTTGTATTTTTTATAGTTTTGTTGTTGTTGTAAGAA
Organism: Ophyiulus pilosus; assembly: GCA_033995625.1. Lineage (NCBI taxonomy): Eukaryota > Metazoa > Arthropoda > Diplopoda > Julida > Julidae > Ophyiulus > Ophyiulus pilosus. The sequence goes on from JAUJYV010000050.1 coordinate 114,413, forward strand.
CCATTTTTACTAGCATTCCTAAAATGGAATGTGAAAAGATGTGAACGTCAATCATTTCTTTCACATTACATTTTGAATGTTTGGCAAGTTTATTTACTTAATATATATATATATATGGGAGAATCAAAAAATTCACAATAGATGGTGGTTTAGTATATAAAGAGGTGGATGATTCCATCTATAAAAGGTAAAGTTAATCGTTTAAATAATTTATTAAAAAATAAAACGGCATCAAAGGAATATTTTTTGCAGTGCTAGCTTATTATGGAGAAGATTTTTATTCAAAAAACGATTCTGCTTAATTTCCCTGAGAAAATGAGAGAAAAGTTATTTAATAAAGCTTATGATGTGTTTTGAAAAGGATTGAAAAACACTGATAGGCTATTTAATAAGCTATTTAATAATAACTATGAAAATTCTTCAAAGAGAATGTAATGACTATTTCTCATTATGGGCCCACATCTTTCACTTTTATTTCCCAAATTTGAGAATTCTTCCCAAGCATTCCATTTTTACAACTTCCTTTTGTTTCCAAAAAAGGTCCTGGTGCATCCCCCTGAAGAATTCCCAGTGATGACTTCTAAGTCTGTCCATGTAACACCAGGACTAGAGAACAATATTTTAATTGAGATGAGCAAGGTGAGTAAAAACTGCGGTTAACTGGCTTCCGTATTATATTGCATGGGAGGGGCTCGCACTGGTTGGATGGATGGCTGATTAGGGCCTCCAGGCGCTTCTGTGAGGGGTCCTTCACATCATTAGTGGTCCTGGGAACCCAAATTAGACATCAACCATCAATTTTAGGGGCCGATCCTCTTTGCCCCTTATAATCTTAGGAAGGGGAAAACATCCATCCACAGTGAATTTTTCATTATTGCCCCCCCGACTTGGTAATTTCCCTTATATGTTTGGGTTGCTACTTACTGCTCTTGGCGGGACAAGAATCCGGGTGGTCACCCAACATCGCGTATCTCAAAACATAGCCTCTTTCATTGGTTGGTAACATGCGGAAAGTTGCTTTCAGCACGTGCCTTTCATTAAAACTGGTTGGACCTTATTAACTTATTGGCATACATGTGTAAATTAAACAAATTAAATAAATAAGCAGGCTCTGTGTTTATTGTTATCGCGCCTGGGTTCCTTAAACAGAAGTTCCTTAATCTTCAGGACGCCATTTTCCTCTCAAAGGCTTTCTACAGATTTCTAAACTTTTTTCCACAGATTCATACCGCCAAATCTGTATTTGATCATCCATTTGCCAGAAAACGTAAAAACTGTTACGAAGATGGTGAAAAGCCATTGGCGTATTTTCATCGGTACAGCTCAACGGCCTGTAAGGTTGAATGTGTCATAAACAGGACTTTGGCGGAATGTGGATGCCGTCATTGGACTGCACCGGGTGGGTTGTTTGTTTATTTATTTATTTGCAATGCCTATGACATTGCCGGATTGCAATATTATTTGTGTGTTGAAAGGTTTGGCAGGTGAAAGAGTGTGCATCGAAGATGCCGAAACTGAGTGTTACATGAATGTATCCAGTAAGTCAAACCACACAAAAATAACATGAAGTTGAAAATAGGAGACACGTGTCTCATATGTGGTTGTTAATTACTGTAGATAGCATGAGGCAAAATGATACTGATACATACATCCTTCATTGGGAAAAGTGTGACTGCAAAAATCGATGCGATTACCATTATTACAGTTTTACAGTAAGCACTGCTTTGGTGGATGCAAAGAGTGTTGCTGAACGATTTAACCAAACTCTGGAATATTCGAGGTAGGTTTAATTATGGTTGCCAAAAGAACAGGATATGCTGAATGCGAAATAAATATGTTTTCTTATCGTATTAAAATAGATACAACATGGTTATTGTCAACGTTTTCTTTGGTAACTCCAGGGTCATGGCATATCGAAGGGAAGTTTTAAGTAACATACCGCACTTGTGCAGTAAGGACAATTTTTAATTGCTAATTTAAGAGTTGCATCATGAAAGGGTTAAAGAAGGGTCCAAGAAATTTCAGAGACCATTTTCATAAAAACGTGCAAAAAAAAGATCGCAAAATACCAACTTTTATACACATTTTATTATACCGAAATTTTACATCAGTTACTTAATAGTTCATAAAGTTGTTTTCATTTTTAAGTACTGTCTAAGTTTGGTGTAAATTGCTTTAAATTAATTTGAAATACCCTTTAAAATCGTTTCATCGTTAATTAAATTTAGAGGAAAATGTGCAGAATTGTAAGAAAGTGAATGTAATAAATTAGCTATAGTTTCCCAGCATGTCTAATCACGAATATATTGCTCGGACCATTGCTTTGAATCGTTTTCATTCTCACGCTATATATATTCGAATTGCAGGTAATATTGGCGGAATCATTGGTGCAATTTTGGGATGGAGCCTCTTCACCGTTGTTAAATCGCTTTTTACGTTCATTTTTCACTATAAATGGACGAAAAATTCATCTCAGAACCAAATGCAGAAGGTGGTTTACTTGAAACGTAAACCTGAACTAGACGCACTTTCTAGAAAGGCCGATTTTGTGTACATGCCAGGTCATTGATTCGAATTAATCCACACGTATCTCACAAATTTATACAATCTCCACAATGTATAATGGTTTGATTTTCGAGAATTTATTCTTCTTCTTCGCATATTCTGCCAATTCTAGCTGCATACCGTGCATTAAATATAAATAAAGCGAGCACAATTGGTAGAGAATTGTACCACTGGGCCATTTCTCGCTGAGAATAATGGATAATCACTAGTAAAAATCCATGTATTTGTCGATTAAATTTAATGTGCCCCAATGTATCCCCCCCCCCACTATCGATATTAGGGCATTTTAATGCATCATCATTTTTTTTCTCGATGTGCACTTAAAAAATTCAATTCTTTTCAATACACCATTGTCAGTATGGTATAATATATAGAGTTTGAGCCAGCCAACGTTAACGAAACGATAACGAGAAACAGCGCTGGCGGCCCGGAATGTCAAGGACTACCCTGTGCGAAGCATGGCATTTCAATGCTTCGCACAGGGTAGTCCTAGCGCTGTTTCTCGTTATCGTTATCGTTTCGTTAACTTTGGAAGGCTTAACTCTCTAATGCCAATTACAGTAACAGTGAATAAGTAAAGACATTCAAAGAGATACTGGAGATAATTCAGGGACATTTCCTTTACCTATCGATAACAAGCTCATTAAATATTATTAAAATTCATTGAAACGAAACTTTAATTTATGGTAATTTCCACTTATTAATATCAATGCGCCATTTTAAAATAGTTCCATTTAGTGTTCCAAAATCTAGATTTTGGAACACTAAATGGAACTCCTCCCCGCTTCGGTTTTGGATATTGTTATTTCTTTTTTTATGTATTGTTGTTCACAAAACCATTAATATGTCCGAAATTTTTACCCTTCCAGACGGCGAAGTATATATAATATCTCTGTAAAGTTTTAGGAATCTGATGCTAGGGGTTGGCACGCTTTCGTCTATTATTACGGAATAATTTACGGTGTTCGGACGTGAGAAGCCAAGTTTAATAGACGCTGCAGCGTTGCTTGCGTTTAATTGACCTTGCATTTTTCTGATCCTGGGAATATTACTATTGTCTCAATGCACCCACTCTCTAGCTCTCTCTCTCCTTGTTTTTTTTTATATTCTTGCTGAAGTAAGAGGTTTTAAACTCGCGCCACCTAGATGTCAAGGAATCCTACGGGGAGTTGGCGTTCCTTCTCCGGCCAAGTAGCTTGTGCTGGTGGAACTCGAAACCGCTCCTCCCACCTTGTTGCTCCGAACTCGGATATTCGGTTCACTTTTGCAGAAAAAAAAAATCCCTCGAAAATGGATGTTTAAATAACGTTTTGTTTTTCGTCTGTCGTCCTTGTTGGTTACCATGAGCCGTGGTTTTCACGTCGTTGTACTCAAGGGAGGAAACGAAGACAGCAGGAGGCTAACGTGGGGATTTCGTCTGGCCGGAGGACGGGGGACTCCACTCACCGTCGTTCAGGTAAAATAGTATTTTTATTTCTTCTTAATCTCAAGAATTGAACCCAAATTGGAAATGTAAACTTTGAACTTGATTAACGGTAATTTTTGTAACTCTTCTGCCCTTGCTCCGTGTCTTGGGACTTTAATCCCACGAGTGTCACCACATGTTTTCGAGCAGGCTTTTAAATTTAGAATTTAAAGATCTGACAAGCACGAGTAGGCTATATCGTATTTCTACCTCGTTTCTGATGTAAATGAAACTACGAGAACAATGCTTAATGCTGGCACAGTGTTTCGTGAACTTTTTATCCTTTGACAGAAATACTGATTTTAAGAAAACAAACGTTTAAAAAGGAAAGATAACCCACAAGGTTTCATAAGAAATGCAGTAATATGTCTGTTGCGTCTACTACATGTATGTCTTACAAATCTTTATTTTTTAAATATTTCCTTAAAATATGTATTGTATTTCTGTCAACCTATCACGTCGTGATAGCATTAAACATTGGGCTGAAGACTGTCTTCGTAGTTTACTTAAAATCAAAAGCTTGACGATGGGAAGGATTAATGTCACTGTCAATGTGTCCAGTCTTTTACAGTTTTGTGTCCACCCCTTGCTCAGGTCACGAATATATACATACATTCCCACTGTAAGAGACTCGTGATTTGCAAATATGATGTGCAGTTTGTAATATTGACTACAGACTGTTTGATAAATTGGACAATGTATAATGGTTTCAAGTTTTGTTGTAGTAATTTCATAATTTGCAAAACAAAATATTATGTTGAACCTTAAGTAACTTTTTTGTGTGGTTAAGCGACTCAATACACTTTGGCATGAAGTTTTAAAGCATGTGGCTACCTTTTTATGGAATGCTGAAAAACATGTACTGAGGAAAAAAGCACCGAAACCGATTCAACAATGTCACCTGTCAAATTTCTAGAATTTCTAAACACAGAATTTTTTAACGCGGATCAATTCTCTGCTAACCGGTTGAAACACCACAGAGTTTAGATTAGGCAATAATATTCATGATTCTTCAAGCCAATAAATTAACAGGTTAACCGACTGTTCGCTCAGTTGTGTTCATCAGCATGAATAGCATGTCTTGCCAGACTACATCTGCAGTTATTATTACTTGTATTTGTGATTTGGAAAAAACAAAAACGTTTAGAATGCTAGTCTTAAATTGTTCAAACTTATTGAACACCATGTAAATCTGTCATAATAAAAAAGAAGGCTTTTTGAGAGAGTTAATCCTATGAAAAGATATATTGGATTACTGGATATTTAAGGTGCAAATGTCGTTTGCAATGAAGGAAGAAAAACCCCATCAAGGTCGAAGTAAGACATGTTTTTGTGTTGCTTTAAACTTTATTAAAATCGATAACAATTTTTATGAGCTGCTGCTGCACGTAAACTTTTCACCCAAACCTTCCAGACAAAGAAGGGTGGGCATTTCATTATTTAACAGACATCTTGCAAATCATTCTCATATATAAGGTTCATATAAGGTTCTAAAGTAACCTACTGCAAATACATATTTTAATGTAATATTAAGGCAAGACGTGATAATTTGAATCTGATAACAATTTTTTTGGGAGATTGCCAAGATTTTGTTAGATTTACAGATGACAACATTTGTAATTTCGTCCAAATTAATTACAAGTAATTAAGAGTTTGGTAATGTATTTCGGCATAGAAATTTGCATTAATATTAAATGTTTTCAACCTGTTTTTCTTTTCCTCTTTGGTATGCAATTAGTAGACAATTTTGACATTGGTAATCTTACAGAATAGAGACTTCTTTCATAATCTTTATTGACATTCATTAGTCGAGCGTTATAATAAACTATGTCTGCTGCATCCTTACATTGCTTTGGGAATGTTGACCGGCTGGAATATAACGTAAAAATATAAACAAATCCTTACATGGCTGAAGATTAGTAAGACAAATGGCTTCCATCTTTTTTTTCCCTCCACAAGACGGTAGGGAGCTATTTAAAGAGGGTCAAAACCCATAAACCATACGTGATTTTGAGTGACTTTTAAGGGCGGATATGAATAAAAAAAACTCTGCCCCTTATTAAGTTAACTTTGGCCCAAATCCAGTCGTCTATCACTTGTCTGTAACCCCTTGCCGGGGTCACAGGCGGGAAAGCTAGGGTGGAGTCTTTTGCACTAGTATATAATTTGAAGAATTATACATGACCCCTTTTAAAAGAAGACCAAAATGTAGGATTTTGAAACTATAAAATGTCCTTGCTAATGTCATAACATGTGTCTTAGTAAGTTTTTATATGTAATGGGCGTCTTCCACAACTTAACTTAAGGATGATTGATGAGAATATAGCCTAAAACAAAAAACATTGTTAGCAATTATTTTATGTGAAATTTTGGATAACAATAGCAATCCGAATAACAATAACAATATTGAACAGCTTTCAATAATTATTATAATATATACTACATAAAACTGAACAACATAATGGCATTGACTTACGTACATAAATGAAGTAAAGACGATGACATTGCATACAACTTTGTACGAAACTTGAAAAGTATTTATTTGCCTATACTTGACTTCAGTCCTGTCATGCTTATTTTAAAATAGTTGGCTAAGAAGTAAGGTTAATTGAGTAACTGTTAATTACTCTGTATAAAGTAAAATATCAGCTTACATACTGTAACATATCACATAGTATTTTAACAACAACACTACAGTTAGTTCTTGTTATGTTAATCCTAGTATAAAATCCATGTCTAAGTTTAAGTTCCTAATTGGTATCTCGTTTTTTTATACAAATGTTTTGTATTCTTTGTTCTTAAAGCATTCAAAATTACTGTTGCTTTTAAATCTGTACTTCTGTAAGTATGCCCTCTAGGACAGTATATCCTATTTTAATAAGCAAGTTTGGAATTGTTTTATCAATATCTTGTTTGGCTCTTGAATGGGAATGTGAGAGGTCAATAATGTAACTTTTCATGGGTTCGGATGTTGGGCAAGAGCTTGTTTCTGAATTGGCAGTGGGCCAATAAAAGGGACTTTATAGCTGGTCAGTGCTGCCATCGGAAACTATAGTAGCAGATTTTGAAACAAGTTTTATGTAGTGGTTTTTTTTATCCACTTTCACTCCTTGCTCTCAAGCGTTTCTGCTGACTTTGGCCAACATTTTCCACCATGCATGGCCTCAGGAGATCGTCAACTTTTCTTGACATCATCATTTTTTTTTCTTTGCCCAATTGCATATTCAAGATGGTATCTGAGCAGTCTGAGCCCGCCAATGTGTCGTCCATTTGAAAACAGCTGATGGACATGCACGATGAGGCAAGGGGGAACCCAAAAGTCTTGCTCTATGAATTTCACGCTACAACGAGCAAGGCCTTCTAAGTGGATGCATCTTTAGAGAAAATCTGAAATTTCAAGATTCATGTGAGAAAAAATGTGAAGTGACTGTGCTGATTTTAAGCAGCAGTTAATTCTCACTCTCATTTTCTAAAACAAAACGTTTCTTTTGTTTGGTCGTCAGTGCATAAAACCATGAATTTGATAACATTCAACAGTGTGGGAAAAAAAAGGCATCCGATGATAAGCGTAATTACCCAGAAGACATTTTTGTGGGGGGAATTCACGTATGTTGAGCATAAAATCGCTCATGGATTCCTCGAAGAATGTTAGGGATATCGAGCATTGTCTGATTTTGCTAAGTTCGTTAACTTTTTTTTTAGTCGATCAGGTGTTTGTGTTTTTCGTGTCACTCGGCTGGCATTAAAAACACGAGCAAGAATAGGGTTGTTAGGTAAGTTCCCATGAAAAACTCGGTACCCCACTAAAATTTTGTTTTTGAAATGTTGATACACATCAACCTGAACAATTAATGGTGAAGGTATTCAAATTCGGATTTTTTAGGTTAGACATACACAAAGGGACAGTGTAGTTAGAACTAATACAAATCGCCTCCACCAACGCCAAACTTGCACTAATTTAATTCATTGATCAAATTATGCAATCTCTATACTATCTGAAAGCAATTTTTTTATATTTCCAGCGGCAGCTTTAAAAGAAGTAGGGGTTCACTAATGTTCAGTTTAGCGAAACAAACATAACCTCTATTTCATTTCATCGATATGCCAGTTGGAGGTGTAAAAAAATATTTAGGGCATGTTTATAAATTTTACTTATTAAAAAGATATATAATTGAAAGCGGTTGTTACAAAGAATTTCATTCCCTAGCTGTTTGCTATGCAATTTCAAAAGTAGTAAAATCTAATCATATCGGTATTTTTATTTAAATTCATGACATTTCTACCGGATGAAAACAGATCGTGAAGTGAACGCATGCGCACATGCAAAATTTAATCGATTTAAATGGAATTTCTGCAAATATGTTTTCAACTAAGTTGAAAATCCATTCCGTGATTACAGCTGTATTTCCATAAGTTGAATTTTATATTCATTCATTCCACATTTCTTTAGTTGTATATATTTTGGAAAGAAATCAAAATGTAAGTAAGGTGCATTTATAACGGGTGTATTTTTTAGAAATTCGAGTGTGGGATGTATGGCCGCCTTAAAGGCAATTCTGTAAATAAGACAGCTTTCAAATTTTAATTATTCGTTTGATTCGAGTAACTGGGAGGCTGGATATTACATGGTCAAAAGAAATGTAATTGCAGTGCCCAGGGATAATAATGGTGTACTTCAATGCATTAAAACCAGAACAAGAATATGGTATAATTTGATGATGTCCAAAATGTAACTTTTCCCATTGATTTCTGGAGAGGGTAGGACAAAGTTCTATAGCTTAAAATGAAACTGGTACGGCTTCTATTGTTTTCGGCCATGAGGGACACACACTGCTTTCAAATGAAGCTTCAAAATTCAAAGTATTTTCACAACACTTAATTGGCTTTGATGAAACAGGATTTTCGTAGCCCCTCAAGTTGTTGTTAGGCGAAAGGGATGTGGTTATATAAAACACACGCTTTAATTTCACCAAATTAAGGCCAAATGTTGGAGTATCAAAATCGCCTCCAAAAACACTATAAAAAAACCTCGCTTTTGACTAAAGATTCACTGAATTTTGGGTGGTGCTGCACGGGACTTGAAGTGAACCCATTGGGCGGCGTCTTTGATAAACGTGAGGAGTGTGGGGGGCACATGACGTTATGATTATAAAGAATATAATGCAACTCCCCCATAATTCATAGATTCAAAAGTGTATAAGCTTATTGGAATTGCCCAATGCCCTCCTGGTCAAGGCGAAAAGTTGTCAGGCCAAGCCTGGAGTTGAAACACCTTCAATGTAAACACTGGATAGGCCATTAACTCTCGCTTTGTGTTTTAGTCCATAGGCAGGCCATAAGTGGTGTCAATGGGGGTGCTTTTTGCCCATTTCGATTTTTACAGAAAGAATTATCACGCATTGTGCCTCGCATTCACGCGGTGAAGTCAAAATTAAAAGATTTTTTGAGAAACGAAACACCTGGTGGTTGGTGTAGGGGGTTGAAGAATGGGGGCTACCACATATTACGTTACAAGGGCATCTCATCGTGTTTCCATGGAGTTTTTTCAAGGCGCTTTTCCACGATAATCGTGCTTTTCATTTTGGACCCCTCTCTGTTTTATTCATGGAGTTGTAACGTTTTATGTAATTTTACTTGTCGGCTTTTTGACCACTGACAAGCCGTGGCCACAATCCGTTTTGCTCAATTTGCTAAACGATCAATAACAACCTCAGAGATTATATTCATACATTTTTAAAATTACTTAATATTTGTAAACTACATTGTAGTTTATATATTAGAGAGTTTGAGCCATAACGATAACGTTGGATGGCTCAAACTCTCTATTGTTCGTAAATGTGGAATTGTTTACCTGCAGCAATACTATAGATTATAAATGAAAGTTCTTGTAGATTACTGCAAGAAAATAACCTGTTGAATTTTATGCTTGTTAATTACTAAGTTTAACTGTTATCGTTAATCTTATAACGGACTTTCTAGTGCACTATGCAACAGCAAATTATGTGTGACTGACGTCTTTTTTTGAGGTGGGACGAGCCTTGGCATGCACAGCGAACCCCAATGATTGACTCGTATAATTGCTTGCTAATTAACACTTGACCATGGCCTAAATTCAAAATGAATTATCAACTTTTCACGTATACCACATTAACGCTTCTGCAGGAATCATGCATCACTAATAAAGATGAGGTGTGTGCCAATATGTTATCTGTAATTAAAGTATTTACTGGAACACCGATTTTAGATCTAATTATATTTAACCTTATAGTATAGTATCAATGCAGATTCGGATTTAGGCAAGAAACCTGAAAGAATTTTAATAAAAAATCAAGGACGCCTATTTAATTAGCCGTAGGATTATGTAAATCACTACTGACGTTTTGCATATTCTGATAGTTATTTGAGCAATCTCTGACTTGTGGAAACTAAAATATTCTTTAAACATTTCGATGATTACCTACAAAGGAATACTTAGCCCAAAAGTACTATGCATGTAAGGTTTTTTAAAATTGATAAATTCGTCAGTATAAGTAGAATCGTTTATAAATTTAACTTAAAACACGTGAACTAGTTCTTTAAAAGTCATTGTGCGTGTAAAATGGGCCGGAACGTTGGTACATTTCTCATTTAATGGATATCTTCTTGCTATGAAGGCGGACCATAAAGACGGTATCTGAACACCAATCGGGTTCCCGTTAGATACACCCGCATGGCATCTGCACATTTGAGAGTGTGAATAAGCACATTATGTTAATTACGATTATTAGTGCCAACTCAATGCATTATAATTCATGCTAATTTTGCTCCACAACTTTTGTATTGTTTTGTCTATGTGGGTTTAATCCAGCAACGCATTTGAAAATCATGCAGGTTATCAACAGCACCAAAGTGAGATATTTACAAAAATTTATTTATTACCTCAAATTTTTTTTTTCTCAGATCTATTCTACAAATTCACGAATGCACCCACTAATACACTGACACGAGATTTAGATTTTGAGATACATGAAAGAACATCATAGCATTGCCAATTAGAGTTTTTACATCATAATCACATACTATCTCTAACTTTCCATTATTTTGTCCACCCTTTAGACTTATAAATGCCAAATATATGCACAAATAAAATAGTGTAATTCTACCCTTCACTAAAATGGAAAGAGGACACACCCTTCGAAATTAATTGTAAATGTATCATAACCACAGAATGTTGCTTTAAAATATAATGTAAGATGTTTGAATGAATGGAGGATTCAAATGATGCGTGTGTATAATGATAATTATATGCATTTCAGCTGCACGATTCTAGTCTTTTTTCTTTCTGTGTATATGGCACAGACATTATAGGTTAATTAATAGACAATTAAACTTATGTTTTCTCTCTCATATCAACTTTCAGGTTGATAAAGATGGCAAATCCAGTGGCGAAGACGGATTACTGGTTGGTGATCAAGTACTTCGTATCAACGACGTTTTCTGTTCCTCATTGGCTGCTGCACAACAGTTAATTGATAGTGCTTTCAGGACCCTGACGTTGGCTGTTTTTCGGTAGGACCCTTTCTATTACTTACGGGTTTTTTGTCGTTGTTAAAAATATGCGTATGCACCTTACATGCACTTATAGCAGGATACGGTGGAATTTTTCACCAACATATCACATCATGTATGTTTAGTTTAATTAGGACACCCTTCTTATTTTTATTTCAAGTAATTTTGGATCATCACCTCGATTACCATGTTTATTACCCAAATCAGGATTATATACCTTGTTTATTACCCAAATCAGGATTATATACTTAGTTTGTTCCCATCATATTAATCCGGTTTTTGCGAGGTATTACTTTCGATATGGATTGTTAGTTTTTCAATCCCGTTGAAGGAAATACATGCAAGTCCATCTTTTCATCAGCTTAATTATCTTCAAACCTTAATTGCAATGGACGTTACGCATAGGTACGTCATGCAGAAATTGAGTGGTCAAAAATGTTATGCAAACCAGTTTTTGGACTTAATTTGGACCAACAATTTGGATGCACACAAACAAGAGGCACACCTACAGTACGTTGTTGACGTTGTATAACTTCCATCAATGTTTAAGGTATTCGTGTAAAAAAAACCTCGATGATATTATAAAGAACTTAAGTAAGCTCTCATGATATTTTCTCTATTATCTTGTGTGGTTGTTATTAAAAACACGAATTCTTATGCATTAGAACAGTAAAGGCAGTGTGTAACGTAAAGAATGCCATTCATTGTAAGGTATTGACGTATTTGATTTGAGGGAGATTTACACCGAATGGCATTTCACATTAACCTTCATGTGAAATATGTAACGCATAAACCCTGTCTCGAGGACTTCACACGCAATTCGTATATGCAACCTGGGAATGTTCCCATATTCATCATATTGTGAACGTGAACTGTAATGGAGAAGATTGAATTTGTAGAGTTCAAAAATGGAAATGCCAACCCTGCAGAGGTGGTGGTGGAATGTGACGCCCAACACTTCTTAAGGTTGAAAACATGTCGCTTTTCAGTAGTTTTGCATGAAGGGGGGGAGAATGAGCAATAAGTGTTGTCGTTTACTGGACGCCATGCGTTCGTCATGTTGAATTAGCCTGTGGAGGTGAGAATTCCTGCATTGAAAAGGCACGATTGGATCTGATTGCCGAACACGTTTGAGACAGTTCAGGAAGTGTACATATGCTAAATAAACCGGATAAGATGGGCTCTGTATCGCTGTAGGGCCATACGAAATTGGCGGCCATCTGATTTGCATCTTCAACATTCCACGCCATTCAATGACGCGTGACAGTGTGTCCCTTCACGTAATTACGTAATAAAAGGTTGGCACCGTGTTTATCTGATCGAGATATACAAACAGTTTTTCACGGTATACGCATCCATTTAGAAATCCTGCTAGAAAGCATTCCAATTCAGATTCCAAGATGGCCGTCGCACGATGTGAAAATGCGGTTTTCAGATTGTTGCTAATCTTGAGAAACGTACAAATATTAAAACTAATTTTTAATATTGTTTATCCGTTCTTTTATCACCCATTTCTTTTGTGCAATTGTTTTTTTTCTCTTCTGTTGGCCCCCTGCTGGTCGTTTTTCTCCAGCATTCAAGATTTTTAACTGCAAAAATGACTCCGTAGATAAGATTATCATTCGGCAAAGACCATGTGAAAATCTTCTGAATACAATTATAGGTGCTCAGCATGGGCTTTCACATTATAGGACGCTTAACAAAAATGCCTTTTGGCTGGAGACTTCCTTCCTTCCATCCTTCCTTGCCTCATGACCTGATCTTGGTGGTATAGATTTCAATCGGAATTCTATGTTTACAAAACACGTTTTCAGTTTGCTCTGAATACATAAGGCACTAAGAATATCGTCTGTGGATCGTGCTTTGGCCTGCAATATGTTCATCACTATCGTGCAATTTTTGTAAAAATGATATTGCACCGTGCAAAGTACGACTAGAAAACTATTTGAGATAGAATTATTGAGTAAGTCATCTTTTGCTGATTTCATTGGTCTTTAAACAGGCTTCAGGATCAAAGAACAACTGTGGTACTTTAAGCTATAAATTAAAAATCAAGTATGAATTTTATTCACAAAAGTAATAACTCAAGATGACGTCGATGGCTCGACAATAACAAAAGATATTACCAAGGATTCTATTTCGGTTTATAAATGGTGTAAATTTCATGGGTATTTTGCATAGGTATAGCTTGAGATCATTACAATACAAAAACAAATTTTAGTCATGGGGTACCTTTGCATTCAAGTATGACATCATCGAATTCAATATGGGGGAAAAATCAAATAATGAAAGATATGATATCACCGTCCCTTCACAGTCAGTGATTTGTAGTTGTAGTTTCATATATTTGGCATCTCGTGAATCTGACAGTTTACATGATTGTTTTCATAAAATAACGTTGACTGTGAAAATTAAGAATTTATAGTTTTGTATAATAAACTTTTTATAATTCGCTTACAACAAATGTAAAGCTGATGTTTACAAGTTTGTTTTAGGAAGTTTACATAAAACTAACAAACACACACCTCTTTCTGCAAAAATGTTGTATAAGAAGGAATTTTAATGCGATGTTATCATTACTAAAATCAACGAAAGCATAATAAGAAGTTGCGACGGGTGCTACAATGATGACTTCTAAGATTTTTTAGTTAAATTTTGAGATGTGTTTTCATGAGCTTTAACGGATGGACTGTATAAAAGTTGCTAGTTTTCAGTACGTACAATAACCTCGTTAAAATCCCACTCAGCCCCATGCAGCTTCTTCCTTAATTCACAATTCAACATTTTCACGATTTCGTCCCTGTCACCTAAAGTTAAAAATGATAAATGATCATTTTTTTAAAAAAAAATTTCAACTTTTTTTTTAAAGAAAGAAAGATGGAAAACAAAAAGAAAAACACGTAAAAAAAGCAATGCAGTACACAACTTTAATAATGAGTTAACTCTTGTTTCGTGAACTTGGGATTTAAACGTGTTCTTCCTTCTTTTTTCCAACAGTGACAGAAGTAAGCTAATTAGGGAAATTGTTCCTTAAACGCTGGAAATATTGTTCGGCTAATCGTGGGGAAATGTTCTGTTTCTGTTCGCGATTTATTGGGGACACCTGTGGTGAAAAAAAGGAGGCTTGCAGGAAATTACACAATTCATCTTTACGTTATTGGCTTCGATGCTTATCAGAAAACGGAAGGAATTTTTTGCGTGAAATATTGAAGCACATGCTGCTTTTCCCAATATTTTCCATATTTATGGGATTCGCATTTGAACGGAATGATATAATCCCACCATAATTGCATTGTTTTTAAAGCATTAAAGATGTCCATTTCATTGGTGGTCTGCAACTATGGGCTCAGATTGCTCAGGTCCAAATACAATCCAAAAACCATCTGAAATATTACATGACAGTTTGCCTCAGTCACACCACTTGAGGCTACAATATTTTTCATGAAAAGTACTTGTAAGCCGTTGCACAGCTGTTACCCCGCCGCGTGAGCAGATTCACAGCCGTTAGCCGTTTCACTCCCACTATCGCGCTGAACTCAAACTCAAATACCAAAAACAAAGACGTAAAATACGTCAAAATCCACTGGCATCAAAATACAGTAAGATGTCGAACATCAGAAAACATAAGAATTCCTGAAACGTCGATGCATGTCATGCCAGATTTAAGGCGATTTCTGGGCATGTGCCTATACAATGGTAACATTTGTCAAATATAACAATAGGCAGAAAAATTATCGCCTAGAATTCGTCATTAACAAGGTTCTCTGTCAAAGAAATAAATCAATGTTAAATTGTAAAGCCCGACATAAATGTAATGTATGACCTTAAATGGCACTATGCATGCACAACGTCATATTTGAAGCTAATGTGGTCGGGCAAATGTCTGTTGTTCACGGGTTTTAATGAAAACTACTAGAAAATCTGTTTATTGCCATTATAGTCTTTTGTGCTGCGGTGATTTGAACTGCTTGTGGAGCCCAGCATGTGGAAAAGTGCACATGCTGGTGTTCTACTTCTGAAAGGCATTGAATTCTAGAATGCGGGGTGTTCTAGAATGCTGTAGTCTAGATTTTAAACTTTCTTTTTTTACTTTAAGTCAGTTCGCTTCTTTGGTGGTTAAACACTGTGTTGTTTTTGTCCAGAGTTGACATCAGTACCAGAAATATGTCTTGGATGTTTTGTGTTTCTATATTGCAACTGTGCAGTTGAGGCAAATTGTCCAAAACTTTTGTCTGATACATACCAGTGAACAACAGGTTTTGTTTAGCTTATGTTTATTAAATAAAGAATTTAGAAATATTAACTGAATATTTTTCTAAAATAAAAACAACCGAGAAAAGGCATTGAGCTTTGTTTCGCAGGATTATTTAAAAATAATGGGATAACTCACAATCTTTACGTTTTTTTAAAAACTTTAATGAGGACAGGCCTGGTCATCATTAGTAACTATTGAGGATTGGAACGGATCGAGAAGTCGTGGTTTTAAATAATACTCCCCTATTTATCTACCTGTATTTTAAAGTTTTTACGGTTAATTAAGAGAATGCAAGGATGGTTCCTTAACAAATGATCTACGACCAACATATCATCCCCCATAGGGCATACATTTCCAGTCTATTGTTCCTCAGGATTCCTGCCAAAACTGCACACACGTACATATACAGAAGAAGGTACAAACGTGAGCAACTATATATTGCTAACTGTAGATTATTCACGTAATTTCCTGATATGAATTTATAGACAATGTTCCGTGATGGTTCAGTAGAATAGAAATCACAACCTAATAATTAATTGCCTTAATCGGAATTTCTCTAGGTCATTCTCAGATTTTTTTGTGCACAAATACGAGCAGTAAACGCTTTCGGTAATGGTATCGTAATTGGACTATATGTGGGTGGAATATGATTTTTTCTTCATATATCGCTGGTGCAACGTTCAGATACTTATCTGCATAAAACTATAGTTCATTTTTCAGTTGGAACATAAAACACTGTTGTTTATCTTCGGGTTCTGACATTAATTGCATCATGTGTGCGTAAATATTATTACAGTTGTTATCATTCCTCGGCTCATATTCATTGTTAATGCTCTCATTCTTAAATCGTTCTCATACTTGTTAATGAAATATGCAGTGGATAAAAATGTGGGACTAGACCCGCAATTGCCTGACACCATCTAAAGATGCTTTCGCCATTTTGATTTTTGAAACACGTTTTGTAGATATGTTTTTTTGCATTGTTTCGTGGCGCCTGTAAGCAACTCAGATAAAGACGATAAAAAACCTTGGGTTACCTCTGATGGTGTGATATCTTTACCCTCGTATCTTCGTTGCCCAATAACTGTCTGGGTACTGTACTCGCTGCATAAAATAATTTGAATCTGTTGACATGACATGATACCGGTGTCAAGTAGCCATGAATTGTCTTATAAAGACATAATTGTAATTAGATTCTGACATTCTAACTGTTTATGGTTAAATAATTTTTTTAAATATATTTGAATTGCTAAACATTTTTGAAGGATGACATAACTTGTTTCTTGAGACAGTGAACTAGGAATCTGAAATGGATACTGTATATCGCCATTTTTATGTAAATTTTCATTTGCTAAAACTTATAGATTGCTTTCTAAGCTGTTTTAACTTTTATAAGTTCTATAAAATGCTTGCTAGCCTTGAAATATCAATGAAATTAATTCCGAGAATTTTTTTTATACATAGCTGCGTCGGTCATTAACACCAAAAGCAAAACACTCAACAAAAAAGTTATATTTCATGTATAAGTTTTTCAAATTTTTATACCGATACCAGTATATAGACACACTCAATGCTATTAAATGTCTTTCTTCCGTTCGTGCACTGGTTATGGAGTAAATTGAATTACTAGGAAGTCGATGAGTCTGTATGGTAAAAAATCGTAAATACTGGGATTAAAAAATGTTCATAGTCGTTCTATGACGTAGGCCACCCACATGCAGTAGTTTCAAATTTTCTTTAATATTAGGTCTGTTGTCAGATATTTAATTATACGAGTGTATTTATATGAAAATTCTTTGGTGAACAATACTTATTACGCTTTATAGCAATTGCGTCGTGACATATCTGGTAAGCCAATTAGAAATGCATCATTTTGTAATGTTTCTCTTATCCACTCTAAAAAAAAGGAAGTTTCCACGGTTAAAATATGTAAAAGTACATACTTGTCACGAAAAGGTATTACTGTAATTGCTGTATTGTGTTTACGGAAGTAGTGAGTACATTATGAAAAGCTCCATTTGCCACTTATCTAAGAAACGAACAGGTTACAAAGGAAGTAAAATATGGTGCATTTGGATATCCGAAAGGAAGAAACAAAAAAACTAGTGCTCTTTTGAAAGCTACGGTTAGATGTCAGGGAATTTTAAGGTGAACTGATTGTTGTACATATGCATGCTCTTGAAGTATGGTGAAACGCTTGCGTGCCGAAAATGTTAACCTGAATACTGTCACCATTTTTCACATATTTTTTGTCGCTTTTCTGCATGCATGGAACACAGAGGAAATTATTAAGCAGAATGAAGTATTCTGCTTCATAATAGGAGTTCTAATGAAATTAATAAGCTGACATTTGATGAGATTTTTTACTGTAGATGGAGGGCAACTCCTAAGGGTTATAGAGTGCCCACAAAAAGTATGTACATCTTGGCGGTTAGGACATGCATGTCCTTAATCATTTGTTGCTAGTCATCTGATGCTCATTTTACTGTAATTCAGCGTAACAGACATATTTTGTCTATATGTAAAAATGCTACGAATATTGAAATTTCAATAACATCTGTTGGTGGTGGGTTCTGACTCATGCTAACTATTGTTCTTTATTTCGAAAAATGTCCCTCTAACTGCAACAAGTAATTTCGGGGATTATACATGCAAAGACATTGTTTTTATGCTTGTGGGAAACAATGTTTTACATTGGTGACTGTTTCTGATGAGGTCGTGACAATGGTAAAGCCCAGGTCGACCTTTAATATGAGATGTAAGCAGAGCTCAGGTGCTAGTTAAAGGTCAGGGAGTTCAGATGAGCATTTACTTCCATATTAGTATAGTTTTCGCCTTTTGGTCAGCTCATTTAAAACTTCATGTCCTATATCTGGTGACTGAATAAAAAAAAAATGAAACAAGGAAGAGGGCCAAGCCACATAATGGATAATGACTGAGGTGAAACACTCTTGAAATGTAAGCTTATATTCATCTGAATATGCACTTGAAAAACTTCAAAGTAGCAGATAAAAAACCTTTTCAATTTTTTGATCCTCTAACATTATAATGGCGTATATGAAAATATCTTTTAAAGAGCGTTCCGGGGCGTTATTTGACACCAACACGAATATTGGTTGCAGTTTTCCGTGTTGCTTATTTTCAGAAGACGCTTTCCATTGTTATTTTATACTCTTTAACGTGTCTAGATATACGTAAACGATAGACGATCAAAATTACCGTATTGTCTAAATTGTACACTGCCCACTACCCATTATTTGCACGCACTTTTTTCACATTTTACATGCTTTTGTTTATGCATTGTGTATAAGTTACACGATCTTAAATATCACGTTTTTGTGGCTCTAATGAAATCATAGTCTTAATGTTATTAAAAATTTCAGTAGTCCAAATGTAGTCCATGCAAGTAACGCAGTCATCTTAACTGAAATTTAAAAAAAAGTGATTGTTTGCTTGGCAGAATCTTATTAAATAATTCTTGATGGTTAAATTCTGGGGCTTAAACTGTATACTTCATGGTTGAAGTTAGGATTATCTTGTTATACATCTTATGGTTTTGCTGCATCACATTGACAAACACGTTATGTAATCAATCAGGACCACACATTTGTTACAACAATTTGTTGGCGCTTTTGTAATAACGTGACAATTACATGTAGTATTTGATAAGTGCTGAATTGTGAGGCCCTTATAGCCTAGACTCTATATAGTCACTGCTTGTGTTACATTAATGCATTTGATGACATAAATTTGATAAAACATGCTTAAGAAAATTGGCACGATTGATTTTTTCTTGATGTAACAATAGTCCAATTTAGGTGCTCGAACACAAAACTATTGCTTATTAATTGTTATTGCACAAATGGACATAGAATTTTTCTGCTTCTGTCAATCTGCTGCCTGTAGGAATATTAGTTTCATTACTCATTCAGCGATAACATTAAGATCGCTTCAGGGGAGCATTTCAGATGCAATCGTGCAGGAACACCCTCCATGATTTGACCCCTTCCTATTTTTATATCCCATTTATGTAGCATATGTAATACAGACTTAAATTTTTAATTCGCTCTTACGGAATAATGCACCACCTAAACTTACACCCCTCCTTATAATTTTCCCTTTCTATAAACGTTGATAAACGATGTCTCGTAAATGGCTACGCCAAAGATTTGCGAGGACGGCAACGTTTAATCCAGTGATTGCAAGGGGCTTGAAATAGCTTTTACTACATTGTTCTCAAGACATTAATCGTTGTCTCGACGCTTGCCACCCTCTTCTGTGAGTTTAATTTCAGCCATATTTAGACGGTGGCCACCCACATTTTCTTGTCTGTTGTTTCGATCACATTTGGAGGTGATGTACAGTATATTTCCTACTTGGTTGGAAATTATATTCCCATTTGCATGCTAAAAGTAATCAAAAGAGACAGGCTGAATTGAAACGTCTTATAAAGTTGAACTTCCTGCTCGGACTGTGCCTGAAATGCAAAAATGTTTGTCGCCAATTCCTGTTTTTAGAAGTTTTACATATATCATACATATAAACATTAAAACATCTATTTGTAAAAGTTAGGAAATTTAAAAAAAATAGGGAATTACACTTAATTTGAGTTTCTCTGATGTTGATACCTAGCCGCTAATCAACTTAAGATTTTAATTGAATATCATTACCGGTTTGATCTTCTGTTGTTTCAGAATTGTTAGTTTAGTACCTTGTGCTTTTCAACCAATGTGTCGTAACAATTTTAAGACTTAGTTTAGTGTTCAGTGAGCTGAAAAAGGTTTGGTAAATCACAGTGAGTTAAACTCGTTATACTCGTGTTACAAATTGAAATTGAAAACAATGTGATTAGTATTGAACTGTTTTAAAACCCACGAATAACTTGCAAGCATGTAATGTGTGATTAACCTGATAGTATGTTGATTAGCATAATTAAATGAATGTATATTGACCGAAACTTGTAGATAACATATACGAAAATATGCAGGAAGGTGTTAAATACTTTCGCTTCTCATCTGCACTAATTAGGTCTCATAGATTTAAATAAGTAATCTAACATATCACAATGTACATTTCATTTCCATAGCATTGTAAATTTCACCTATACAAAGTTTTCCAATCAGAATATTCCATCTACGCCTTAGTGACCGCGATAAGAGAATATTTTAAACATTCGTGTAGAAATGAAATCTCATCTCGCCATTTTTCGACTTTTCAAAAAACTTTTACCCTGTTTTGTAGGTGCACGTGTAGATCATATAATAACATAAAAAAGTAAACCCCCTGTTGCACTCGAACTGCTTATTCCCCTTGCATATAAGGTTAATGTGAAAGCCTCCATACATATCTCAGGTGCAGGCAGTCGTCATTGTGTTTTATTTTAGGATGAACGCTTGAATAGGTCGGACACGTTTGGGTATTCTGAACCACGATGCCGTGCTTTTTTTATACAATATGTGCTTTATTAGTGCTCCATTTTCGCCATTAATAGTGTGGTAAACATGTTTCACCGTTGACTCCATCCACGCACGTGGCCAACTCATGCCTAACCTTTTAATTTGCGAGGAGGTAAACTTCATAATTAATTTCTTATTATTTCTACATTGTGGTATTGTGTAAGAAGCCGTGTTACATTTTTTGGTTTTTTTTCATATTTTTTTTCTATTAAACATCAGAACATTTTTTTTATCATCGACGTGCATCCGCATGGAATTAATTTTTTATGAGTTTTAATTATAAAACTTAACAATAGTGAACATGATGCAGCTGTGTCATACAGTGTATCATAACTTCGTTGTCATGGATTACACAGAAGGCTTATAGCGGTTGAAATCTTTATTTATATTCAAAGTGTGCATGCAGTGCTATAAGCCCCCAACTATAAGCTGATTTCAGTGTTATATTTCCATGAAAACGTTTGCCAACGTCTTGTGCAATGACATATCCACATCGACACGTCCAGTCTTCAAATTTTGTGCGAAATTTTAGTTGACTCCATTATTTCGTAATGTAAGGATTGTAAATTAAGTGATCTATATGGAAACTATCCTCCAAGTGTATTTTTTACCTGGACCATCGTCAAGACATCAGTGATGCTACCGAGCATTGTTGCTAATTGTTTACGTTACCTCGTGGGTAGTTGTATTCCACGTCTACAAATGGACAGGTCAGTTGCAGAAAATTACTTTTTCATTACAAAGTTCAGTCACATTTGAAAAATGAACGTTATATGAAATTAGTACCTGCAAAGGTCAATTTCCTTCCCATTTTGTTTAGACAATCCATAGCATCGGCAATCTCAGTTGTAAAATATCATAGGTATTTAAAACGTGCAAGTATTTTATTCTATGTCCACAATTGAGATATTAACTGTTCAAGAATAAGAAACATGTGACATGTGCAGGGCCAGGACGGTATGCTGACCTGCACGTGACATTCTTTGACTGTGGGGGTCATCAAGTAAACTCAAACTTTATTATATGATACCGTCATCAGGACTGGAACCTTTTCCTGTCTCTGATTGTTGACGTTTCAGATGGACCCGTGTACGCATACTAAGTACAGCAGTTGTGGCCATTCACCTGTTTAGGTGTGTTCTTGTTTGTTTATGGCTGTTCAGATGGGTATTTGCGTGCTCACGGTTCAACGTTGCTTTGCATATATGCGCTATATACATGCTCTCGTGTATACATTGGCCAGCTTGAACTGCCTATCATATTTTCCCTCCTGCAGTTTTTTGCAGGCTTGCATGCATTAAAAGAATGCAATTAAAATGAGAGTTTTTTGCTCTCTGAAATTAGAAGTTTGAAGATTTGACTTGCTCATTAATTGTCATTGCTTGCAGTGAAGCGATGAAATGAATACAAGTTCAAACGTTTATGGTTATGGCTTTCACTTGTAGATGTCAGTAACCGTGAGGCGCCTTATATTTTGATAAGAAATAACGACCCTTTAATAATTCATAATCCAAACCAAATTCAGTATAGGGATTTAAAACGAAGCAGTAATTACTAAGTACTATATTTTAAAGATTTACTCCTGATACTATATTTTAGAAGTTGCTTTTTTACTTTGCATTACGTATGGCAGAAGAGTATTAAAATATAGTAGAAGGGTATAGTAATAATATAGTAAAAATATAGTAATAATGTTCAGAAGTGATGTATTGTAAAGGTTGAGCACATTTCATGACGTCTAGTTAATTGGTTTGTGAAAGTAATCGTGTTATGTTCTTCGTAATATCAAGCAGGTGTTCCTTAGTTGAAATATTTAAAAAAAATCACTTCTGTCGTTTGAACTGAATTATCGTGGAATTGAAAATTAATGACTTTATAATTGTAGCCACTAGGATATCGTGATTCAATGTAAAAAGAATTTTAAATATCCTGGTTCGTGTCTTAGCCACCATTACGTTTCCTGTATAAGTCAATTAACACTACGAGGCACACTAAGCCATATAATTGCTTATGAACATCTAAAAACCAGATTTAGAAATCTGCATATGTGATCGCACTTTTATAATGAAGAGTTGGCCCGCAACACTATCTTTTTAGTTGATGTCTTCATCCCATTAAAAATAATTAAGCCGCGCTCCCCAGGGGGTAAATTATGGGACGCCAACAATGCATGCTATCCATTTTTCATTAGTCCAGGACATCATTATATCAATAGAAACATCTCCATCAATTTCTATGTGTAGATATTAGTTTGCAACCTGGTATTATCTCTGCTATCGGTTTCTTTCATTTGATTGATTGGCTAATTGAACTTTACTAAGAAAATGTATGCAAGGTGGTCGAGCTATTCAAAGTTTACGTTATGCTAATGCGAATGCTTTAATTTTTATTCCAGTATGAATTTTCACAAAACCCTTTCTTGTTGTGTACATATATTTATATTCACAATGCCAGTTTTGAAGAATGTTTTTCATAATTAGCGACGCCTCTAATTATCTTAGAAGGTATAAATGCTGATGTGTTTATACACCAACAAAACAAAATTAGAGGGAATGAAAACAGTGGTTTACAATGTACAGTACAAAAACTATACGAGACACCCTTCAATATATCACTAATTTGAAATTTTGAACATACAGACATTATACTCTTCAAACGGTTCTTGTTTACAGATAAATAGAAACGAGATAATACTGCATGACACAACTCAATTATTTTATTTTCATGCACGATAATTCGGTTCACAAAGCCATAACATCATATCACATTTATATAAATAGTGAAATAATGCATAAACTAAATGTACATTTTTACCTTTTACAGCTCATGTAAAAAACATTTTGTTTAAATACAGTCAGTGGAACAGTAATTGTTTATCACATGTTGTTTAGAAAGTTTGTTATCAATAGAGAGATTTAGCCGGCCAAACGTTAAGGTTAACGTTAAGGCGTTGGCTGGCTCTCAAGTGTAATTACTGTGAATACCGTAGCTATGTGTAATTTGATCATCATGTTGAATTATTTTACCACTTTCATTAAATGTTGTTATCATTACACATAATAATGGCACCTTAAATTCAAATTCCACAGACTTGCATACTGGGATAAAATTGCATCTAAAAGTATCATTAAAGGTCATGAAAAATATTTATTGTATACAAATCACTGATATTATACATGACTATCAGTCGCTAGTGCTGCATTGTCTGAAACTGATTATGCCTCAAAAGATTTTCACAACTTTTCATTTGATAGATACTGTACACAAATAGCATGGCCCCTAAATGAAGGCAAACACTGCTTGGCCTGGAGCAATGCACGGATGACCTGTCCTAACTCAATGCTGATCTTCAGCCGAGTCATTCCTTGCTTTACTTATTATCGTCCAAGTTTTTTAAAATTCGGTTTGCTAAAGATTTTCATTGTTCAGCCAACATGTTGAGCGCAGGTGGACTACTCGTGTAGTTTTGATGTGTTGCCCTATTTTGTAAACACGGCAGGCACATGGCGACGAACCCCCATTGAGTTCGCCTTCAGAAAATAAATAAGCAGATAACATAAAAAACTAGAAATTCTGTTCGGACCCAATCTAGTGAGTTCTTGCTTCTAATTTTAGAAATTAGCCCTAAACAATCAAAACGAGGCTTTGTCTTAGCGACGGTTAATTTACTTTCGCAAGCTGTGATGTAACAATGTAAACTTTTTTATAATTTCGTAAACAAACAAAAAATATGACCTATAAAAATCCACATAAAAAGGTTGGATGTGTTTCTGTAAAATAACACTACACGAGAGCGTGAGAAAATGTCATTTTTGACCTTATGTGCCATGACAAGTTGGGATTAAGACGATTTGAACGCTTATTGTTCTGTCTCGCAACCTTAGTGTGCTAATGCAGCACATATCGCACAATAGAATAGACCAATCTTAGTTGTGACATCATTAATAATACTACTTCAACCTTGTAATTGCACAATGTGACTGGAACTTCATTTTTGGCTATGGTTCTGAATATCATGGCTCTTTTGTCGATTAATAAATTCGACTCGGAATCAATTTACTCGTATTTATATGAGTCATGATGCAAGGTTATAATTTCAAGAAAAAGTTTAGATTTTTTTATATTAAGAAAACATTTTCTTCAAGGTGTAACTCTTACTTTTAAATGTGATTTCATTTCGACAATTTATTTGCGGTATAATGGCAATAGCGTGAATCCTTATTTCTATATTACGGTAATCTGCAGATTAAGTTTATCTTTTTTTTTAAGGCGGGAAAAACAGGATACATATTGTTATGAACTCGTTCGGCCTTAATTTTCCGTGTTGGTGAAGTGTGGGATAATCCATTACATCTCGCCTATCTTCCACCCACATTCATTTCAATTATATGCCGTATACTGCTCTAGGATACCCTTCCGTATTTAATAAAAAAAAATTGTTAGGTTTTACAATAAAAATATGGAAATACAGCCGGTAATAAAACTTGTGTCGCAGCAGGAAACAAAACTTCACCAACAATTTAGGTGATATCTAAATTAAAGAGGTGTGCCATCATCTTTTTTACCCTTCAAATTCTGTATATTGGAAGTTATTTTTCAGATACTGTATATTGGTGTTGACAGACCGTTAAATAAGTAACCGAAATTCAATTATTTATTTTTAATACATAATCAAAATTCCAAATCTATTCGTATACTATACATTGAAACATTTCGTGTACAGCACAACCTCTCTTATACTTCCTGGTTGGGACTTGAGGTTGATTGGTTAAGGGAGAGAGCCGGTTAATCCAGAGTTTGCAAACATTATAATAATATTAATAACATGTTTATTTTATTATTTATGTGCCATTTATTATTAATTAGCATATTTACAAAACTATTCCTTGTTTTTTAAAAATAATTTCTTGAAAATTTAAATGCAAAGTCAGACTCTATGGTTTATTTTAGATGAATATTGGTTTATTCATATCTACTCAAACACCGATATGTTCATTATTTGGGTCATCACCACATCATGGCTAGCGCGAAATTGTAGCCAACGATTTATGAAATATGCAATTTCATCATCCATCAATGTAATACAGAAAATATTCATAGTACGACCGTAAAATATAAATTAGCGATAATGACAGTTTGTAAATGTGTAAGTTTATCCCAAAATTAAACATACGATTTTCGATTTGTAGCAATCAGTTCAGGTAATATGAGTAGGGTAACGATAGCCAGTTTTAGCATGCCAACATCTTTATACTTACCTTAACTTTAATGGCGGAAAGGGAGGAGCCACGCATTGAACTACCCAACTGAACGTAATGGGTGCGCATGCGTGGTTTTACCCTTTCCGCCATTAAAGTTGAGTTAAGTATAAAGACGTTGGCATGCTAAAACTGTCTAATGGCAATATAATATAAACGATGTGTATTCCTCATCATCAGTAGGTAAATCAAAATGATGACCTTTGACACGTTCTTACCGCGCCACAACTATAGAACCAAATGTAGACTATAAAAATAGGGTGTTTTTTCCAAATAACAATAAGGATGTCGTATATTCTCAAGCACGACTTTTAATACTTTAGAACATCTCGAAATATTGCATGTTTTGATTACTGTTTGTTGTTTTAAAAATTTACAAAGACAATGGTGCTGAAGATTAACATAGACATAGACACCCTAGATTACTAGCGTGCAAGAACCAAATTTATTTACATTCCTTGCTAAATCCTTGTAATTTTATACTAGTAACTGGAAGCATTATGAGGGGCAACGTAATTGCTTAGGTATTGGTAGGAGTGAAAATGTAAACAAATCAGGAAGACACTGTTATATGGAATCATAACTCCATCAGTGCAGGACTTTTATTAGTATTATCCGCTCAGAGCTGTCCTAAATTATTCCATTTTGTAGCTTGTAATCTAGAAAAACGTATACAAACTAGTATAGGTGGGCAGGTATGTTTCAAATTTGAACAAAAAAATTTGCATTTAACAGTGCAAAAAAGGGTAAAAAAGGAAGTCATGTTATCGTGTGCGTATCGTTATTTTTTAGGCACCTGCTTTTTAAATTGGTCCATGTGTAATAAATGTTAAGGAAGAGCATTTGGTACCTAGTTTATTGGTGGGTCATGGCACCATGTTCATGTTCATTCATTTCCTTTCACGGACTTCATTTGCATAGATAGTTAAAACAATTCCATGTCCAAATTATGGACATGGATGGTCCATGCGAAGTCATTTGTTTTATCTCACAATCTACTACATTGTATGTTGTTGGTAAAACGTTTTTTTATTATTTGAAAAAACAACTTGTTCCAACATCTTGTAGCGTTCCAACTACAGGTATTTAAAATTAATAAGACTCTATGCTATTTTCAACGCATTTTAAGCGTAATAATTTGGCATGAAATTGATACTGAATCAAAGGCTCAAATAGAAGACAACCCATCGACTGTTGTATTATTTCGGATATTGAAAAACGGTCCAGTTATCTTGTAAATGGCATGAAAGTGATACACAGTTAATGAGATTTGGAAATCATATTCGCTTTGCCAATTTTGTTGATCTGCAGATTTGAAATTCAATTTTTCACCAATCTGATCCAGAAATCAAATGTTCACGATAGTTAACTTCCTCGTACCGATTAATTTTTTTAGACGACTGATACGAATGATTTTTTTTCAAACCTAATTTCAATGCTGTTTTTTTAACAAGAATGTAATAGATCATCAATTAGGTATTTTGTAGTCAACAGGTGCATTGTTAAGTTATCATTGCAATCCAATTTTGTTTGAAAGGAACACAAAGGTAGCATTATAAATTTAGTTAATGCAAAATATCCAGGTGATGAAATTTGGAACAAAATGAAAGACAAATAGCGTATTGTGTTTGTTTTGTTTTCATCATACATTTCATTGTGAAAAATAAAGGGGTTTTTTTATAAAGGGTTTTCGCCTTAATTATTATCCTTAGATGTGTCAAACTAAATGTAAAATAACCAACCGCACATAATTTTGAAAATTCATTATGAATTTTATAAATATTTAGTTGACTGCACCGTATTGTTGTCGATTGAAATCTGGAAATTCCGTATGCTACAAATTAGTCAATATCTTATAAATAATGTGCTGATAAAATATGAACATATAGAAGTTGAAATTTGTGACACCCTGCATGACCATTTGAGTTATTTGGAAGTCCTAAATAATGCTGGGCGTTGCTTTTAATAAGTGTACACGATCATTAAGAAAATAGAATTTGGACGACATAAAACAATGTAGGTTTTCAACCCACACGGACAAGAATATATGTTGTTATACATTTTCAAATACATTTCTTGTCAAAGAAATATGATTAACAACGTATCCATATATTGTGGTAGATAATATATAAGTTTTAATTGCATTAAATAATTTTTTATTACCACAGGTATTTTAATCGTTGATTAAAACCCGTTGTTTATCGCAATTTATGTGATTGGAATTTGGTGCAATCAGACATTGTTGTTTACACATACTGTATGTTGCGCTATAAAATTTAAATTTATTAGGACAAATTTACTTTCGTTAACACAGGAGGCAGAATAATAAAACCATTAAGAAATTTTGTGATAGTATGTTAGTGTTAGAGAGAAATATGTAACCGTAGCAAGTATTTCTGTTATTTTGTACAGCTCTCCTTATATGCCCATTACACTTAAGTTTGGGAAATGCATGTTAAAGTCAAAATATGGACATTGTGTCCTGAACCGATTTTCGGATACTGTGTACTTCTGCAACGTTTTCCCAGGGCCCATTCTGCAGAACTTCAGGTGTCATAAAAACAGGATGACTTGTTGTAGCTGTGACACAATGCCTGGTTCGTTGTTTTGTAAACATCGTCATTAACAAACCCCCGCTAAAGGGAACCTTAATGGGGTCAAATCTTCCATAATGGTGGGGGCCAAAAAACTGGACCATCTCGGCCAATCTTATACCTTCTCAGAATTTCGTTCCAACCTGTCAGACAACCAGAAATGACGTTTTAATGTTGATTCAGCACACTATTGGGCGTGTTTATATATGTTTAATCGTGTTTTCGTTTTGTTTTGTTTGGTGTTAGTCAGTACAAGTAACGCCAATAATAACATTTGTTGATTCCCCACACATAATTTATAATGTTCGATAGGTCAATTTTCCTAAAATTTTAAATAATCACTTTTTATTCATAAACTTTTTTTTCAAAACATGAGTACAAGTACATTTTATTAATGTGCTCTGCCTTGACCAACGAAAACAGGTATGCTCTTGAGGTCCAGGCAGACCAAATTTGTAATTTCTGAAAAAAACAATTGCTAGCATTGCAGTGGTGTTCATAATTAGTGTACCTAAATACTGCAAATACATGTAATTGCCTCCTTCCATTTTCCAGGAGACATTTAGGTTGGGTTTTTCTTAAAAGCAGTTTCTACCTTGTTTTCGCCATTAACTTGTCCTAAGTAGTACGAAGTAATTATACCTCCCTTTACAATATTTACTTCAGCAATTTTTGTTCTTTTCTTAAATTTAAAATTGTAGCGATATTGAAACAGATGCAAGGTCGTTTCTGTTGTGACCGACCGGTTTTGCTATGTACAACCTCCTTTACCATTCCATTGACATACTCAACCTATCATTATTGCAGCTAAATTATTTGGAACAAAGTTGTACCTCACCCTTCGCATGAGGCCAACCATATATGGACGTGGAAGGTGTACTTAAAAAGATCCATATGGGATTCAATTAAGGACGCAAGTGGACAAGAGGGGTGTCTTTCTTGATAGCTCCATTTTGTCGAACCAACTAACTTAGTGGGTTTTCAAGTGTATTTTATGAATTTGATTAGAAAAAGGATGGGACAAGAATGGGAATTGCAAGCGGGGGGTAAGGCATGTCATTTTCAAGTTTCCTAGAACCTGGTGCAGATTGTCATGAATTGCAACGACCAAAACCAGGGAAATTCTTGCTCGTTTTTCAAGTTCTGGTTTTGAGCAAGGTTTTCCAATGCAATTTGCTTGAGTTGCATGGTGATGTGTGCAGTGCAGGGTGCATAGCCTCCTGGGCGTCCATCCTGTTGTTGATTTCCCCTTCTGAAGTCCTGAAGCAAGGCCACTTTCTGCAACCCCCCTTCCCAACTTTTTGCATGCGTGGTCCTCCCCCTTTTTTGCCACATTCATTCACTCGGCCACTGAACCAGGTGCCACGTGTACGTTTGCACCTTCTTCACCCGATAAATGCTTGGTTGAGCATCCTTTTTGCCAAACCAGTTAACGCAGTTTCTCCACAGGTGGCGTTGGCATCCCTGCCGATGCTCAAGCCATTGGACTTCAGATCTTTAATACTGGAGAGCCTTCGTGCAGACTATAGATGGCGCCACATCTGACAAGCTTCTGATGCGTCTGACGTCGCATATTGTTTGTTTAGTGATTTTTAACTTTGGTCTATTTCTGCAACACAAGGGCTAAACATTAACGCCAGGGGATGGGCAATGGTTAGCGGCCTCCGGCTTGAGAAGGCTCCCTGAAGCCTCATAGGCCCAGGTCCATATTTCTGTTTTTTATGGTGGACTATCCCTCATGCCACAGTTACTCAAATCATATGAGTTGAGACTGATCTGCATCTCAAGTCCCAGATGCATTCCACAGCCGCACAGAAAAAATTGCCAAGATGAGCTCAAGACAGATAAATGTGAGAACCAGCAACTGTGGCATTGTGTCATTGCAAGCTTAAACTGCAGTTTGGTGAGCAACTCTGGTACGGGCCTAAGTCTCTGTTTTTAGTATAGGGCGCAAGTTCAGCATTGGTGCTGTAATAGCCCTCTTACCGCTATGAAAGGGCCCCAAAATAAATGCTGTTTGTGTGCCCGCAATGTGTAGTTATGTGCCACTAGCTAAAATAGCAGAATTTAAAGTTTTCAACGATTCAAGTCGCCATCTACAAGGTTTTCAGCCAAACCCACCCAATTCCAAAATTGCCTTAAAAAGCCTTATTCTTGTTCTGCACCAGGCAGGAATAAGTCAAATTCTCTCTTTTTATGATAATGAAACAACACGTTATTGAAAAAAATATTTTTGTCTTCTTCTTTTTGTTGCTTTAATACGGGAATTTTCCTAATAATACGTTGTCAATTTTCTCATATGATTATTAGTTGTCCACTATCATTTGGTGTTGAATATTCCAGTTAAAATTTTGCATACTATTTTTTAACTAAATTAAACGTTACTTTTTTGATAAAGTAGCCAATAAGGGATAAAGGGATAAAAT